>CM035419.1:120738048-120763048 GCA_020310875.1 Ceratopteris richardii
CCAAGACTCCATGTCTTAAATACTCTATCTCTAGAAAAAATAATTAGGTTTTTTCAAGATTTACAAACAACTTGTTTTTCTTTAACTTATTCAACACTAATCTTAAATGACTTCCATGCTCATGTACAAACCTACTATACACTAAAAAATCATTCACAAGGTCCATAACAAATTTGACAATGAAAGAACCTCAAAATGTCATTCATTAACATCATAAAAGTAACAAGTGCATTAATAAGGCCAAATGGCATAACTAAATACTCATAATGATCAAAACAAATCCTAAAAGTTTCTTTATGTAGATCTTGTTCTTTAACTCTAATCTAGTGGTAGCCACTTTTAAAATCTATCTTACTATATATGAATGCTCGACCTAGAGCATCAAGAAGATCATTTATTCCAAGCATTATGTATCTATGAGTGATGGTGACCTTATTGAGCATTTGATATTCTACACACATTTGAGAATATCCATCTTTTTCTTTACTAGAAGAGCTGATGTTGCAAAGGGAGAATAGCTTGGTATAATCATCTGTTTCCACAACCTTGTGGACTTCATTCTTCTTCTGTAGACTCATATGAAATGGTGATCGAATGATCACACTCATTCCTGGCACCAACTTGATCTTATGCTCAATATTCTTGCGAGGAGGTAAATGTAAAGGTAATTTAATTAGAAACAAGTCTTGAAATTATGCTCTTAACTTCTCTGAAAGTACTTGAGCATTCCAGTTAGAACTTCCTCAACTGTGAGAATTCATCACTACACACAATGTTCACATAAAATACAAAAAAGAAATATACTTAAAATCAACTTCGAGAAGCTCGGTTATGGTCATTAATTGTATCTCTTGGAGATCTCACTCCCCACAGATCAGTAGTTGCCTTCCCTCGTGCTCAAAATGATAGACATGAGAACCAAAATCTATGACTGGTCATTTCCTAGCATGCCATTTATTACTTATTGCTACATTGAAACATGTTAGTCATGCAATCACAAAATCCAATCTATCCTTGTAGGACTAGATCTGAATAGGTAGACCAACAACTCATCAATCCCATGTTTCAATGCCCTTTCTATCATCTAACTCCACTATGTAGAAAAACTATAACTCCATAGTGTAAAGATATAATTGTTTGACAAGACGATAATTGATAACATTATGTGTGCGATCAATGTCAAAGAGGCCCTTGACATTTCATGAAGGGCTTGGGTATGCAAAACAAGAGGAGTAAGGAGGAGATGGAGGGAGAGAGAAGAGAGGAGAGACGTGCACATATGCATGTAGCCTTAAAATCCACATAATGATCTCTCTTGAAGCAATGCTCTATAAATGATGTATATATATAAACATAGGGGTAAGGAAACATGACCCTTACATCCCCAACAATCTTCCACTTAAGGGCCAATGTGACCATAAGTAGAAAAATATACAAAGAATGATATAGGATTATATACTAATATACAGGAAGAGTCCATATCTCAACCCATATGGATCAGCCTACACCAACTACCTCAAACAAGGTGTATCCATGCACCTCAAACTTCTCTAGACTCATATCGATACGAGTAGAGCTCATATATGAGTGACACAAGGAATGATGAATTTCCTGCAAACCTCCCACTTTCTCTATGCATGTGTCAATCTTCAAACTTTTGACAAATCCAAGTGCAAATGCTCCAATAGAAACTATAATATCTGGTCTCGAGCATAACAACTCGTACATCAGACTCCTGAATGCTGACAAAACCTGCACTATCTTGGTTAACCTAAGCATGTTAGCCATGCCTATATCCAAGGCATCCAAAGCACCATCGTCAAGACCAACATGTCCTAACATATCTGTGTCAACATTTGGCATGAGCGAATCCAAGAATGGCTGCATGATCCCTGACTCATCAATATCTAAATTAGTCATCCTATCAACCAAGGATATGTATGTACTGTGAGAGCAATTGTGCTCTATCACACTAAGTGTATGATCATGCTCCACATGAGCTAGTCGCACAACATCAACACCAAGGTCAAAGTGATGATCACACTCTAATTGAGTATCATCACAATGCTCTACATGAGCATCTACATCATGCTCTAAAGAATCCAACTGATCATCCAAAGTGTGCTCCATATGAGCATCTACATGATTAATAAAATCATGCTCTCCATAAGCATCATGAGCATCCAAACTATGCTCTACGTATGCATCCATCCGAGCATCTGAATCCTGCCATACATGTGCATCATGAATGTCAATAGACCTATGTATAGGTAGAGAAAATGAGACATTGAAGAGTCTCACATTGCACATAAGGTTAAACTCCCACTAAGACGAGACTATCTCTCACATGAAGTGCCTGCAGTGGATACCTGTGCCTAATCCTGGCACCAATAAGAAGCATAGGTTGTCCCAACTGAAACTGAAAATGATGCTCACCAAGGAATGAATAACATCTATTCTCTTGTAACTTGCTAACTAAAATCAAGCTCATAGGGAATGAAGGCACATAACGTATATGTCTGAGTATAAGTAATGCACCACTAGGTAGCATAAGGCATACATCTCATGCACCCCCAATGTCATATGCCATACCATCATGCATATGCACACATCCATGACTCTCACCTGAGAATCGATAAAACCACTCACGATGTAGAGTGATATGAAAACCAGCTAATGTATCAAGCAACCAAGCCATGTGTGCTCTATCCAATGACAAGAGGAATCCAGAGATGAACTATAGGAGAAAGTGATATCACCAGCACTAGCATAATCAACTACCATAGACTCTCCTGAAATCACTACCACCTGACCTACATCACGTGCATAGTCATCATCGCATCCGTCTGAAGCAACATCGAGGAGTATGGTCCTTACGACTAGAGTGCAAACATCGAAGATGTTGATGTGATCCATGTATCACATGATTCCATGGACTCGCATACATATCATGTAGTCTCTGTCATAATACACTACTCGTCTCCTCATACATAACAGACTCATATATAGAATTCACAAGTTGTAATCGGGTAGTGGAGTTGGCTAATGTATCCATATCCATCCACACATGGTTCGATATATCACGAGGCCTCTGTGCATCTCTATGCATATACATGTGTAACCCTGCATAAACCAATGTATGCCACATCTAAGCTTTCCATCTCATAAGATTATGTGCAACTGATAAGTAAATCCGTAACCAAGTGGCACAAGCAAGATGTAGACCACAATGCCACTATACATCCACAACTAATACCATGGTTAGACTCATGATGACATAAACCTTAAAAAAGATATACTACCATGTCATCTCACATGCCAAACACGTGACAAGATCGTGCTCTACTCTCATATGGAGGAGCTATCACAGTGATCAGACATGGATAATTCCTTTAAACTCTAGAAAACAAGAGCTCGCACACCAACAAATCTCTCCCAAAGAAGTTCCAAGGTAAATTGAACCTCCAAAAGAAAATAGAGTTCTTATGGTGAAAATATGTTGCTCTGTGTTTTGTTGTTTCAGAGATGATAACATCTAAACTTTTGCTCTTAAGCAAACTTCAAAAACTTTATCTTGACTACGTAACGATATATATAATACCTCAATCGGAGGTATGTAGCTCAAGATATACACAAAAGTCAATTTCACCTTCATTTGCAGCACTACTGCTCTGTATTTTGCAACTTCGATAACCTAGTACTCAGAATCTGGACCTGTATTCCTCTACAAAATTATAGTCTCTTTTCCAAGTCACGCACAGAAAGTTGAATCGCTTGAATCCGACTTGTAAAGCTCAAGTTATAACCCAAAAATTGACATGTTATCCAAGTGATTGTAGATTCGTCTTCTATATCAGTTTGCGTTTTTTTAATTTTTGGCAATTTAGAACTCTGAACCAGATCCTACATCCTTCTGCAAAGTTGTAACGCTCTCTCTCAGTTACGCGAAGAACTTTAAAATGCACCAATCTGAGCTTCCTATCTGGAGGTATGGTTGAAATACCGAACAGCTTTCAAGAGGTGCTGACATACACTTTCACCTCTCGTGACCTAAGCTTTCATTGAAGCTTCTTCCACACCAGCCTTTAACAAGCTCTAATACCAATGAAGGGCTTTAGTGTGTAGAACAAGAGGAGCAAGGAGGAGATGGAGGGAGAGAGAAAAGGAGAGGTGCGCACATATGCGTAGGAGCCTCAAAACCCAGATAATGACCTCTCTTGAGGCAATGCTCTATAAATGATGTACATATATGTGAACATAGGGGCAAGGACACATGATCCTTACATCCCCAACATTTCAATGGGACTACATTGAGGTGAGGAGGTTGTTGTCTTCGGAATGTTTTCTTAGAGATAGTCAATACTCCACCCTGAAGTGATCATAAATGATCCATTGTGCTCTTATTTATAAGTCCCCAATTATGAGGAGAAGCCATTATGAGAACCCAAATATTTGTGGAACTTCCAAGTTAGATGAGGTCTATGTGTGACCATTGATGGTAATGGATGATCTCTATGAACCAAGACATTAGATCAGATAGGTTATAAAGGTATAGACCATTAGGTTTCCATTCAAGGTGAAAATAAAGGCCTTGTGGTTCTGTGGAGTTTCCCATAGAACCTTTATAGGATGCAGAACAAGGATTGCCCCTTTCTATTGGGTTCGAGGGGACTATTTCCCCTCGGTCCATACGGTCGAGATGATATGACTTCTGATCATGGAGATATTGTCTGATTATATATTTTGCCAACTATTTTGTCTCTTGTTATTACCTTTATCTATACCAATTCCCATTGTAAAATCTATATAAGCATGGCCATGTGTAACACTACATAGCATTGCGCACTCGTAAGATCCACATTTAGATTTTACCTAGATCTTGATCTAAGATCCACATTGGGAGCATAGGAGTGGACAACACCATCTTTGTAGTTGCAATGCTCTTGGCAATTTAAGAATTTGAGTTTTCTATCTCTTAGTCTCCATCTTTCTTTGTGTGTGTTTTTTCTCAACTCTGTCTATTGGTCTATTCCATTGTGTTATTATTTTTTACATGGTATCAGAAATCAAAAGGCTCTTAGTTATGCAGAATCAGGAACGGAGATGTTTTTGCATTTTCAATGACAAAAGAGAGAATATTTCAAGCAGTGAATCATCATCTATAACTTGCAAACAAGGTGGTTCATCAATAGGAGTAGATGGAGCCATAAGCAAGAGAAGCAATGATGAGGGTCATCCCGACATTATAGATACAACCACCAGTCTTCACCCAAGGTAAGCTTGATGGTATGAATTACACCCTTTGGAAGTTTAAAATCACTTCTATCCATGATTTATATTAGCTTCTAGAGATTGTTCTTGATATTGATTATGAACCCCAAGAAAACACTTGATCCAAATAATCTTGGTTGAATGATTTCTCCTGATGTTGATCTTCTATGTGCTTGAAAACGTAAAAAGGTAGATGCATTGTGTGTTCTAGTTACAAGTAATGTTGATAGTGTTCTGATCCTCATTCAACATGCTACCATGGCTTATAAAGCATTGAACATATTGAGAAATCAATATGAAACTCATAATCAAACATGGATTCAAAACTTTGAGAATTAGCTAACAATAGAAAGGTTCTTTTATGGGAGATTACAAGTATCCAATACTCGCATAAAGAATCTATAAGATTAAATGGCAGGATCAAGTGTACAAAAGTGAAGTGAAGAGCTAGCTCGACATTGTCTTTGAATATGTCCACCAAAGTTTGATGGTTTGGTAATTGCTCCTCATACTCAAATCAAATCTCGACCTCTTATATTTTAAAGAATTTTGTGCCTTACTCATGGAGGAGTAGTTACAGCTCAAGGCAAGGAATGATAGCAAAAAAGGAGATGTTGCATACATAACAAATGCCAAAGGAGGCAAAACAGACTCTTCAAAAGATGGAGACGAAAAGAAGTTCAAGGTTTTCCACTGCAAAAAGAAAGACCATAGAATTCAAGATTGTCATATCAAAAAGGATGAAGAGAAGAAAGCCTCTTCAAAAGGTGGCAAGGGCAAGGAGACTGCAAACACTAAACAAATAGAGCTTGAGTTATTTGTTACAATTGACAAGGCATACCCCTTCGCTAAAGACTCGAGAACAGATGACTCATGGATGTTGGACAGTGGTGCCTCTCATCACATGAAGGGCAAAAAATATCTTTACAATTCCTTATAGCCTCTTAAGGAACCTATTATAGTAAAGGTAGGTAATAATGCAAGATGTCTTGGAAAGGCAAAACATATGTTTTCTTTCATTTCTAAAGGGATATCAAAAAGCTTTCAAATATATCATACATTCCACAAATCAATTAAAATCTGCTTTTAGTACTTCTATAACCAATTAGGGTCATGAAGAATCTTTCAGTAAGACAAGCTAAGATTATGGATAGTAACAACATTGTCAAGAGCGGTATAAGTAGGAGCAACCTGTATGAGTTCTCTCTTCCAGCCATTACAAGTGTGGTCACAAGATATGGCATGAGAGATTCAGCCATATCAAATACCATGTACTAAAAGAGATGCATCATAGGGGTATGGTTCCACACCAACCATTGATTGCAAACATGAAAGAACCATGTGAAGCTTGCATGATGGGCAAGCAACGAAGGAAGGGATTTACATAAGAAAGAAAGAACATACCAAGCTATCCTTTAGAGTTGGTGCACACTAACTTGTGTGAAAAAAAGGCTTACACAAGCCTTGGGAAGATCTTCCCACTTCATGTTACTCCATGATGACTACGGTAGGAAGATATGGATGTATTTCCTTGGCGATAAGGCTCAATCTTTTCATAATTTTAAACAATGGCTTCAGCTTGTTGAAATTGAAACAAGGAAGAAGATGAAGAAATTAAAGACTGAACTGAAGAGAGTTTGAAGATTTTTGTAAGAGTAAAGTGAGCTTATATCAAGAGAGTTTGAAGATTTCTGCAAGAGTAAAGGAATCAAGCATCAACTCACAATGGCACATAGCCCTCAACAAGAAGGTGTTGCAAAACACTAGAATCGAACAATCATGGAGATGGCAAGGTGCATGTTGAAGGGAAGGGGTTTGCCAAATCAATTTTGGAAAGAGGTTATCAACACTATTATCTACATCTTGAATCGCACTTACATCAAAGAAGTTGATGGAAAGACTCCACAATAGGCATATTATGGTAAAAAGCCCTTCAAAGAAAAAGGTATGTAAGTTGAAGGAGGCATTATATGTGAAGCAAGCCCCTAGACCATGGTACCAATGGATAGATAAGTATATCTTAGATCTAGATTTCAAAAGATGTGCTTCTGATACTAACTTGTATGTTCTAAAGAAAAAAGGGAAGACAAGTGTGATTGTACTCTATGATTACCTTGTGATTACAAAAAATGATGATGCTCTTCTTCAACAAACAACAAAAGTATGCAAGATAGATTTTGAAGGCATTCGACATGAAGAGGTCAATACAAAATCATCTATTGAGGATACTTCACCTCCAATGGATATTGGAAGATACAGGAAATCAATTGGAAGTCTCATCTACTTGTGCAATAGCACACTAGATATCTCCTATGTTGTTGAAGTAAGCAATTTCTTTGATAAGCCTTGCCAAGCTCACTGAAAGATGCAAATACTCGTACATGAAAGGAACCATTGATTAATGCATTCTCTATGAAGAAGGATCATCTATGGTTGGATATTGTGATTCAGATTGGGTAGAAGATATTCATACTAGAACATCAATTTCTAGATATTGCTTTTCTTTAGGATCTGGGATTTTTCTCTTGGATGAGTAAGAAGCTATCAACTATAGCATTATCTTCTACTATGAAGTAGTATTGTTGAGAAGGATCCTATGGAACATAGGAATACAAGGAAAAGAGGTTACAGGGTTGAAGTGTGGCAACCAAAGTTGCATGACCATTACATTGAGGGGGGTGTTAGGTATACTCAATACTCCACCCTCAAATGACCACAAATGATCGATGGTGCTCTAAGTTGTAAGGCCCCCATATATGTATGTATGTATGTGTGTGATATATATACACACACACACACATATATATATACACACACACACACACACATCAATGCTACCATGACAAAGATCTATTCAACTCGTGGTCCACCAAACCACAAGCTATAGGTATGACTGTACAGACTATCATTTTGGAGAAGATACCATACAGACTAATTCACTATCCTAAGGGCACTTTGAAATTATTTCAAGCCATGTTAGAGAGGAGGTGTCATCAGGCACACTTCCAACAGCCTCGTACGAAGGGATGGCTATTTGACACACTAGTCACACCAGCTATGATGTATGCAGCGACAGTTTGGGGTCCGGGCCTCACAGCCACCCAGTGGAGTGCGATTGAGAGGCTGCAAGTATGCATGACCTCATGGTTATTCCGTGGGAAACAGTCACTACCACACGACATGATCAGGCCAGAGCTGGCCACACCTCCCATGGTGGTAGAGGCACTGTTCCAGACTATATGTTTCATTCAGAGGATGAGGGAGCTCCCAGCAGATAGACTCACACGTAGAGCATTTGAGGCAGCGATACAGGCCTCTGAGTCGGGGTATGAGAGAGCTTGGTATTCTCAGGTTAGGGCATGGTTTGATGGACAAGGTTTGGATATGGACAGACTACCACCCTTCCAGTATGACCTAGACTCCACACACATTCGCCTCTCACATAGTGAGAGGAACACTGTGCTTAGACAGGATCTCTGGCAGCTATACACTACTCAGACATGGTTCACTTCCGGCCTTGGATCCAGATTGTCACACTATCGAGACCAGTTCTTGGACTTTTTAGCTGGGTTCATCCAGAGACCACATTACATGGACACATATATGCCTCATAGCTCGAGGGCAGCGATTGGCCAGCTGAGGGTCTCATCACACCGACTAGAGATTGAGGTTGGCAGAACAGCAGACACCCCCAGAGAGGAGAGGATCTGCCGTATATGTGGGGTAAAGATAGAGGGTAATGCGCATTTTGTATGTCGATGCAGAGCATATGATGATATCAGTAGATACGAGGCTCTATTCACAGGACAGCCTACCCTTCGCGAGATCATGGCCTCTAGAGATCAGCATCAGTTAGGGCGATCCTTACTAGAGATACAGAGCCACAGAGATGCCCTTCTCCAGCCCACCACAGCAGTTCCGATCGGGAGACGGACACAGCTCGCTGACTTCTTTGTTCCGCAACATGCATTGGATCCCCCACTTACTGTCACTTGGAGAGGGGTGACTCTTCAGCAGGCTGAGATCTCTCGTGCTAGAAAACAACCCCGCGATAGAGGCTATCGGATACAGAGATTGCACAGCCACCAGATTGTGTATATAGAGGCCTGCTACCATGAAGCCATCGAGGACAGACAGGCGGAGATGATGTCCGATCCCATTGCAGTCATTCGGACAGCCCTGACCCCACCCCCACCTATGTACCACATACTTCATCCATATATGAGCACTAGTTGGAGGTTTTGTGTCGCTTACATGCATTCTCATACTTGTATCACCCTCTTGCATATAGGCTACCATAGAGATAGCACTCCATACCCCCCGCCCCTCCTATACCTAATTTTCCATCATTTCTTTTTTACATTCAGCACACTTCTTTCCGTTGGATTGGAGACGCAAACTTTGTACCTTGATTCTGTCTCATGGATCGAGTTCGGCCTTCTGTTAGGCGCTGATCTCTCCCTCCCTCCCTCCCTCCCTCCCTCCCTCCCTCCCTCCCCCCCTATCGGATACAGAGATTGCACAGCCACCAGATTGTGTATATAGAGGCCTGTTACCATCAAGCCATCGAGGACAGACAGGCGGAGATGATGTCCGATCCCATTGCAGTCATTCGGACAGCCCTCACCCTGCACCCACCTATGTACCACATACGACATCCATATATGAGCACTAGTTGGAGGTTTTGTGTCGCTTAGATGCATTCTCATACTTGTATCACCCTCTTGCATATAGGCTACCATAGAGATAGCACTCCATACCCCCCCCCCCCCTCGTATACCTATCTCCATCATTTCTTTTTTACTTTCAGCACACTCTTCTTTCCCTTGGGTTGGAGACGCAAACTTTGTACCTTGATTCTGTCTCATGGATCGAGTTCGACCTTCTGTTAGGCACCAATCTCTCCCTCCCTCTCCCTCCCTCCCTCCCTCCCTCCCTCCTCCCCTGCCTCCCCCCTATCGGATACAGAGATTGCACAGCCACCAGATTGTATATATAGAGGCCTGCTACCATCAAGCCATCGAGGACAGACAGGCGGAGATGATGTCCGATCCCATTGCAGTCATTCGGACAGCCCTGACCCCGCCCCCACCTATATACTACATCCATATATGAGCACTAGTTGGAGGTTTTGTGTCGCTTAGATGCATCCTCATACTTGTATCACCCTCTTGCATATAGGCTACCATAGAGATAGCACTCCATACCCCCCCCCCCTCCTATACCTATTTTTCCATCTTTTTTTTTTTACTTTCAGCACGTTCTTCTTTCCATTGGATTTGAGGCGCAAACTTTGTACCTTGATTCTGTTTCGTGGATCGAGTTCGGCCTTCTGTTAGGCGCTAATCTCTCCCTCCCTCCCTCCCTCCTTCCCTCCCTCCCCCCTATCGGACTTGTATCACCCTCTTGCATATAGGCTACCATAGAGATAGCCTATACCTATTTTTCCCTCCTCCCCCCCCCCCCCCCCCTCCCCCCCTTCCCCCCCCCCCCCCCCCCCCCCCCCCCCCCCCCCCCCCCCCCCCCCCCCCCCCCCCCCCCCCCCGTATACCTATTTTTCCATCTTTTTTTTTTTTTTACTTTCATTACGCTCTTCTTTCTTGGATTGGAAACACAAACTTTGTATCTTGATTCTGTCTCATGGATCAAGTTCGGTCTTCTATTAGGTGCTTATCTCTCCCTCCCTCCCTCCTCCTCCCCTCCCCTCCCCTCCCCCCCCCCCCCCCCCCCCCCCCCCAAACCCCCCCCTCCCTCCTCCCCCCCCCCCCCCCAACTCACCCCCCCCTTCCCCTCCCCCCCCCTTCCCCTCCCTCCCGCCCCTCCCTCTCTCTCTCTCTCTCTCTCCCCCCCCCCCCCCTCTCTCTCTCTCTTCCCCCCCCCCCCCCCCCCCCCCCCCCCCCCCCCCCCCCCCCGTTTCCTCCCCTCCCCCTCCCTCCCTCACTCCCTGGTTACAGTACCAGTTATAGCCAGTAGGCAGAAATATTCATGCCATCATGTCTAAGGAGGCACCAAAAGAACCCATGCAAATCCATACATCTTTTCAAATTGTTGAAACATTGTAATCTGTCTGCCATTTCAAAAAATAATAAAGAGATAATATGATGTAGTCCCATGCCATGAGCAAGTTCAAGATCCTTTTAAAGACGATTGAAATGATAAATTAAGGAGAAAGAAACCGCAGTGCCTCATAAGGGGCAAGAGAAAGTTCATTCTTTTGATTCTTCCGAGCCCTTGTGTTAGGAAAAAAATGTATGCTTTCCCATTATACAATCAATAACTCCTTACTATGCAATATATAAATGCTGCATTTAACATGTATCTTTATGTGTGGCTTTACTCTTAGTAGATGGATATCTGCTACTTCTAAGGGTCTTGAAAAACTGTTTCATGGCGAGAGAAATGGCTATTCCTCAAACACTACATTAGTCTATAAAATTCTTGCAGATGCATCCAACTCAGGGTGAATCAGACATGGCGGTACATTTATGCTGACTCAGCCCCACATAAATGCTCTCCAATTCACAGAGTGGAAGCTCTCTCCAAAAATTAAAGTGAAACTTTATATTTATTGGTTGACGAATTCAGATGACCAACCAGAATACATAATTAGGCCGGTACATATTTGTTCCTAGGGGGGTAGCCAGGCTCAATGGATGGTGGACCAGGAACACTTGGTCTTTTCAAGCACCGAATAAGATCTCTCCATCTGGCAGCACAAAGTGCGATGCCACTGTGTGAACCCAGCCTATGCGTCTCCCATTTTTAAAGTGGTGATTTCATAAATACTCTCAACATTGATTAAAGGCTACCAGCATTTTGTGTAAAGCTGGTAGGAATCTGGTTTATCTGCCCTTCATTTGTATGGTCGCCAAAGTTCAAATATTGAGATAATTCAAAATGTTCATGAGTTATACAAGTCCATAGAGCTCTCTCTCATAAGAAAAATCTAATGTCAAGTAAATGAAAATCTACTGCACAACAAAACTCTTAAATATATAAATACAAGCACATTTGGGCTCGCATTCTGCTTCATGACAAGTTACTTGTCAATGGTGCAAGTGAACAGTATGTGTCTAATGGCAATACTTTGTGCCACATATGTACCTCCATAAAAGAGCCTTCCTTGCCCTTTCTGAACATTATGGCTGGTCCACACTTCAAATGAAGCCAGACAAGCTATGTAGCTATTATATAATACACATGCAGCCTTTTACAGCACGCCCCTGATCTGGTCATATAAAGTGCATCTCCATTATAAAATCTGATAGCCAATCTATAAGCCTGCACAGAAGGACAATGTGAAGAGATGCATTCAGTTGCAGTTGCCAAATTTCACTTCTGCAAGTGGTGATGAACTCTTCCATCTTCAAGAGGCACTGGTGCAGTGTAGTTTTGCGATGCCAATGGTTTAGAATGTGGGGGTTTTGGTGGAAATAACTTTTCCAGCTTTCGGCAAATAAGCTCATAACTAGTAAAAGTGATTACAGCAGCAGGTGTCGTCCTCATTAAATTAGTTGCACATCCACTGTAAAATCCTGCGATTCCTTCCTTGATATATACCTTCTTAATACAATCAATCACACCTTTATAGCGAACCTCTGCATGTTTGGAATGGCTTTGCTCCTGTAGCCTGGACCTTACAACCTGTAACCAAGTAATGGAATACTAAAACTCATATATTTTGGAGAACCGAATTTCATCCTTCCCCTCAGATAGATAGATAAGTAGATAGACAGAGAGAGAAATAGATAGACACAGAGAGAGAGTGAGATTATATTCCCAACTACTTACCTCATGGGGATAGGTCAATGTTGATGCCAATATTTTTGACAAGGATGAAGCCAATGCTACATCCCCACTGCTCAATGCTTCAGGACTTACTCCCTCTTTTAGGAGAGAAATTGGACAAGAGGGAGAAGAAAGAGGGGGGCGGGAAGAAAGAATGTTAGTAAGATCATACATGATTTTCTGTTCCTTTTATAACCAATTTACAACCTATCCTAATAAGTAAAGAAGATGTCTGCAACTCAATAACAATGCTTGCACAAGCAGTAATAAAATGGACTACAAAATATGTGGTGCAATTCAGTAGGGTTTGCCATAAGCTCATCATTTTTTCACTATTTAAATAAAGCAACAGTAGGGACAAATGTCTTCTCTTTCTCACATTTTCCTGTGTCGCATGCAGAAGAATTCAACACGAAGGAAATTCTCAAGCGTAGTTAGACTGACAGATTTAAATCATAAGATCTAAATCAAGATTTAATCGTTTAAATTGTTTAAATCATCTAGATCCAAAATAAATAGATTTTTATTTTTTTCACAAAAAGTGTATACACACACACATGCATGCATCCGTGCGCGTGTGTGTGTGTGTGTGTGTGTGTGTGTGTGTGTGTGTGTGTGTGTGTGTGTGTGTGTGTGTGTGTGTGTGTGTGTGTGTGTGTGTGTGTGTGTGTGTGTGTGTGTGTGTAAGGCATGAATCCTGTACAACTAAAGACAATATAAATCAGAATACATCCGGTACTATGTACAGCTATATATATATATATATATATATATATATATATATATATATATATATATATATATATATATATATATATATATATATATATATATATATATATATATATATATATATATATATATATATATATATATATATATATATATATATATATATATATATATATATATATATATATATGCATATGCATGCATATGCATATATATATATACACACACATGCATGCATCCGTGCGCGTGTGTGTGTGTGTGTGTGTGTGTGTGTGTGTGTGTGTGTGTGTGTGTGTGTGTGTAAGGCATGAATCCTGTACAACTAAAGACAATATAAATCAGAATACATCCGGTACTATGTACAGCTATATATATATATATATATATATATATATATATATATATATATATATATATATATATATATATATATATATATATATATATATATATATATGCATATATATATATATATATATATATATATATATATATATATATATATATATATATATGCATATATGCATATATATATATATATATATATGCATATATATATATATATATATATATATATATATATATATATGCATATATGCATATATATATATATATATATATATATATATATATGCATATATGCATATATATATACATATATATATATATATATATATATATATATATATATATATATATATATATATATATATATGCATATATGCATATATATATACATATATATGTATATGTATATGTATATATATATATATATATATATATATATATATATATATATATATATATATATATATATATACACATATATATATATACACATATATATATATATATATATATATATATATTAATATATATATATATATATATATATATATATATATATATATATATATATATATATATATATATATATATATATAGCTAAAGACAATATAAATCAGAATACATCCGGTACTATGTACAGCAGGTTGCAACAGTGATTGCCTATATAGGCTTCAGCCTTCCTGGAGCCTGAGGTGATACGCTCTCAAGTCTCAAACCAAAGACTTAAACCACATGCAGTCATGTCAGCTCTGTGAACAGAAAAGCCACAAAACCAGAAGTCACAAAGCCACAAACTTCGAAATGATGTCATCGGCAAAGCCTCCTGTAAAAGTTGGTGGGCGAAAAAATGGTAGGGAGAGATTTAATTCGCGAGAGTTTCACATGGTTTTTATTATAGAGCAAAAAAATCGCAATTTAAATCTACTATGTTCTCAAGCCATAGAAAGAAAAAGATTTCAAACTCAAGCTCACACAGATAGATGCAGAAAGAATAAAGACAAAGATTTCTCCCAATAGCATTCATCTGTCTTTCTTTTTTTTTTTGGCAGTACAAACAGAGGCTTGAAATGCAAATACAGACCATAAAATACTAAATCAATAATCACATAAAAGAATAAGATTTATTTGAAGCAAACAAAAAAAAGACGGGGGAAAAAGGGAAAACCAAAATGAGAGACATGAATCATAAATGAATTTAAATTTCATTTTCTTAACAGAAAGGTTGCAAAAACATCAAAAAGTAAATAAATTTTATTTTCTAACTGAAATGTATTTTTTTTATATGAAAATTAAAGCTCGAATATTCTCCAAAGAGAAACAAACTGACAAACAAAAACAAACCAGAGATAAAAACAGCGATCTCTGTGTCCATCCCATCAAAAGTATCATGCATAGCATGGACATACATACATACATACATACATACATACATACATACATACATACACATGCATGCATACATACACAGACACACACTTTAGAGATTACAGCCCCAAGAATCCTCCCTTCGATAGTTTTGCATGTGATAGTTCTCTCTGAGAGCTTTCCAAAAATATTTTTACTTCATTTTTTGGTCCACTTGCAAAAGCCCTTAAGCATTTTGATTCATTCATTTACTTCTGGTTTGTAAAACAAGTCTATATTTGTCTGAGGGTTCAAAAGCGACTATTGATAAAACTAAGGTCCCAGCTCACTACATTCAACAGAATTCTAAAAATCTTCATATCTACAACTCCTCCATCTCCTTCAGTTTTCTGCACAAATCTAAGCTTCCATGAATCCATAGTCAAACCCTCCTTTTTCTCAGCAAATGCATTTTTGTTGGGCTGAATTGAAAATATTTGGTATCAATGCAAAGCTTTCAAGCTCCTCTTTCAATGTACTGCCTTCGATCATTTCTTTGCCATAATATTGTTGCAAAATTTTGCATGATGCAAGCCTTAATGTATATATCAAGCATCAAGAAAAGTCTTTTGTTTATTGGATGTGAAGCATGTATCAAGTATCACACAGAGTCTTTCATCCTTGCTAGAACAAGCCCCCTCATGGATGCCAATATCTATAACATGGCTTGGCAATCTATTGCAAACATGGACCATGGTTTTAAGTGCCTCTCTACAAAATTGTTAAGGAAGATCAATAGTGGACAAGATGCAACTGCTGCTCTCAGACATGCAATGCACTCTTTCAGCTACCCCATTGGATGAAGCATCATAAAGATCGGTTAACTCAGTCTTGGTATTACCCACCTTTCTTTATGCCCTTTAACAAGCCCAACTACTTACATATGCATACCATTTCTTGACAAGCTTTTTAGGAATATCTCCTTTTGACTAATGGAATAACCCCATAACTTCGTAAAATTGTGTAGTGAGAAATGCTTCAATAAGATCTTGCCTCCGTACACGTAGATCATAATCAACCTCAACTACTAGAAGAATCTCCTTAGTGTTCATGGCTGTAACCGAACACATCAGACATTTCAAGGGACTTGAATTACACTCCAACCTCAAAAGTGAACATTGAACTTGACCTCCACATTCATAAACTTTTGATCTTTTGTCTTCACTATTGTGTAATTTCACCTTTCCTTCCCCTTTTATTCATCGAATTTTCTTTCTTAATGATCATATATTTATGGGTCCAACATCATTTATGATATCTATCATAAATTTCTTGTAAAGTAAAAAGATTTTGCCCCTCCAGCTGAAGTCCAAATGTGACATGCCTGAGCATGGTGGAAACTTAGAACACTTTTTCAACAGTTGCTCACTCAACAAGGCCTAAAACCAGATGACTGGTTCATGTAGTGGCGAGCTGTTTGAGTCAACCTCTGCTTGAAGCAACTTCAGCTTATGTCAAGATGAGTACCTTTTACAATTCTTGCTCATATTCAACATATTATCTTTGAAATTGATTCAAAAATTAAGCTTGGAATAGCATCATGGAGTGATATACTGAACTTGGCTGAAACGATTTGGGCTTGATTTTAGAACTTTGCTCTTGAAACATGAATACTCATCACAAACCCCTCCCCATGCAGAAAACCCCACCTCCCCTAGAGACATTTCTAGAAGTTTCCCACCCCAAACTACTTGAATAGGCTGGTTTCTGTTTCAAAATTGAACCTCCAAGGTTTACATCAATATATAATATATGTTTGTTAAAAGTTGAGCTCAAATACTGTCTTCCCATAAAAACTAACTTTTCCTCAAACATCAGATCCCTTTAAATTCATGATTCTTTGACTTACATCTCATAGATGGTTGTTCGTTGTAGGCATTTTGTTATTTTACTGTCTCAAACGCAATCACTCATCAATCTGCGGCTTTACAGTATTATGGAGCTTCTGCATGTTCCCAACAGCTTAAAGTAAGGTGGCTACTGTTGGACGCGACCATAGAGAGCTTAGCTACCAGCTGACCAACATTCCATAACTCAGTGTGGATGCTCCAATAATGAAACACTGGTTTCAAGTGTTGCATTGTTGGAACATCTACTCTGAATTACCAATTCAGACCCATTACACAACCTTTATTAAGGTGCGGATGTTAAAACCAGAGTGGTCTACACTATCAGGGAGTAGATTGAACACTTCCTTGAAGTCTTGTAAATATTCTAACACACGCTTAATCCCCTACTTCATAATAATGGATGATGTGAACCCATTAACATAATACAAACTCTAGCATTGTACAAGCAAGCTCTACATAACAGTTAGAGTTCAACACAAAGGAGTTAACTCATAACAATATAGCAGATAGAGAGTTTGGTTTTTATTATGACAGATGAATACAATTGAATGAATCCACAGACCAAACTTATCACTGTTCAGAAGGCATCAATGCCGTATACTATTATATACCAGTAATCAGTTGCTTGCCTATGATAAGTTAATGCTAGACAGAAAGAGAGGCATTAGCTTGAAGAAGAATTAAGCTCACTTCTTTCAGAAAGATGCTCTTTCAAAGTTTCATAAGCTGGAAATTGAACTGCAACATGACTAATACCCGCCAGTGCTGGAACAATCCCACTGCCAAACAAGTTCATAGTCAGTATTAAAGAATAAAGTCCTCAGAAGTATGCACTGCTGGAGGAAAACAGCCCTATTGTATTGCTCACCTATATAGCCCACGAATACCCTCTTCAGCATAGATCCTGCGAAGAGCACCTACTGTACTTGTATATGGAGCACGGCCAGGTCGCAGTTGTTGCGTCTGTGAAAAGACAAGAATTCATATATTTGTATCTGGAAAGCAGCCAGAGAGCAAAATCTTCTACCTAAACACTACTGAAAAATTGGACAAACAGATACAAAATATACAGGATATGTACCAAATCCATTTACAGATACCTTTCATTCTACTCGTTCTCTATTTCTACTTCCTGCTTTCCACACACACACACACACACACACACACACACACACACACACATATATATATATATATATATATATATATATATATATATATATATATATATATATATATATATATATATATATACATATATATATATATATATATACAGGATATGTACCAAATCCATTTACAGATACCTTTCATTCTACTCGTTCTCTATTTCTACTTCCTGCTTTCCACACACACACACACACACACACACACACACACACATATATATATATATATATATATATATATATATATATATATATATATATATATATATATATATATATATATATATATATATATATATATATATATATATATATATATATATATATATATATATATATATATATATATATATATATATATATATACATATATATATATATATATATACATATATATATATATATATATATATATATGTATATATATATGTATATATATATATATATATATATATATATATGTATATATATATATATATATATATATATATATATATATATATGTATATATATATGTATATATATATATATATATATATGTATATATATATATATATATATATATATATATATATATATATATATATAGAGAGAGAGAGAGAGAGAGATGTGTAAGTTGCGACTGATGAATAACTTAACAGCAACAATGTCCAGCCCAATGTAGAGGCAACTGGATTACCTTCTCCAATCTCATAAAAGAGAGGTCTAGATAATCATGTCAGCTAACACATTCCTACCCTAGTTGACAAGAACAGGCTACATATATATATATATATATATATATATATATATATATATATATATATATATATATATATATATATATATATATATATATATATATATATATATATATATATATATATATATATATATATATATATATATATATAGAGAGAGAGAGAGAGAGAGAGAGAGAGAGAGAGAGATGTGTAAGTTGCGACTGATGAATAACTTAACAGCAACAATGCCCAGCCCAATATTTACCTTCTCCAATCTCATAAAAGAGAGGTCTAGATAATCTTGTCAGCTAACACATTCCTACCCTAGTTGACAAGAACAGGCTACAGCTGTGCATGATATCATTCCCGCAGCATATCAGAAGAGGATGGCAGGAAACCTAATGACTGCCCTCCTCACAAGTTAAACATGCTAACAAAGATGTGTCACATCCTGCAGTTCATAAATCCTTGATAGATAGACAGTAAGGTCATCCATAAAAAAAGAAAGTCCGCCCACAAAAAGCACACACTTAAACATCCATATAGGATAATGTTCCGGAATTCAAATCTCTTGTTTGCTACACATTTGGTCCCACTGAGATTCCTGACAACTCGCGCACAAGAGAGAGAGAGAGAGAGAGAGAGAGAGAAAGAGAAAGAGAGAGACTAGATGATGAAATAAAACAATATATTTTTGTCTGCTAAAGTAAACTATGAGATGAACAGCTTACAAAATGATGAATCTGATACAATGTCTGAGCTAGAAAAAAATGAAAGTGTAGTCTCCTGAGAATCTGCATTACGAATAACAGATAACAACAGATCTTAATAGATAACAACAGATCTAACTTTGTCAAAATCTGAGAGCAAAGAAGACGGCTGTGAATCTAGTGGGTTATCATCATTTCTAGCTCATCTCCCCAACAACATTGACACAAATGCATTGGAAATCCCAAGAAAATGTTTGATATATTCATTTACACAACTGCTAAACATGTCCCCAAAATGCATTGAACAAGCCATGTATTAACTGTGAGGGCTGAAGTCAAACCCATAGTAATAAAAAAACAAGAAGATAGTGCCCTCCCCCCCCCCCCCCACTATGAACAAACATGCAATGGAAATCACGTGAAGAAATTCCTTGATATGCTACACCTATGCAACTCCTAATTTTGTGACCATAATGCATTGAAGAAGGAATGTATTAGTTGTGAGTAGGCCCAAAGTCCTTGACCCCATGGTAAGAAGGGACAACTTCTTTTTTGGTTGCAAAATGCATCCCATTCATCCGCCTTACAAAGTGAGTGGATCGAAACCTTCTCCTTGAAGTGAACAGCCCTTATTAACAAAAACATCTCATATTTTACTGTTCATGATTTACTGGTTACAGCCTGTGCACTCATATTGCTTACATAAAACACACTGCATAAACACAGATATATATCAAAATTACATACATATTGATAACCTAAGATTACATGTATTATATAGTGCAAAGTACACATACTACATAGCTACGAAAACATACATAGTAGTAAATCATACTGACATGGATAATAGTGCACACATATTGTACACAATCGAATTGCAATGTGCATACAATCTACATAAAACACATTGCACACGACTTATATTGCACACATCCAACATTTGTGTGCATAGTGCATGTGTCAAACATTCAATTTCGTGATTTGAAAATCTTAAATTTTGTTTCTATTACATACTAATTGGACTATTTTATCTTCCCTATATCCCCCTTTCGAAAATTAAAAATTTTATCATGAGGCCACCTCAAGTCCCTCATTGTCAACCTATCAAGCGTGAGGACCTATATCCATCCTAGATTAGTTTCTACAACTAAACTGAATACACCCGAAGGTCTTGACAAAAAAGAGTGTCATCCAGATTGATCAGTACACTTGAAAAGGGATTCAAAAGTCCCTAAAAAAAATGATGTCATCATGTTCATAAATTCCCCTTCCGGCAAACCTTTTACTGCCCTCCAAGTGAGGGACCATGTATCTTCCATGCATTTCTCTTACTCAATATTCAATATGCAATGTCCAATCGATCACTTGGATGAGTCAAGACAAGGCTTTAATACCACACTAGAAAATTCAGCAAGTGTCATAAACTGAAGAAGTCTCCTGCAGACTTTAATTAAGAGACTCAAAATGAGTGAGCATTTTGGTGAGAGCGACATATGGTATAGTGATTGCAACAATTGCATATCCTCATCTAACGAGCATATTGTAAAGGCAAATCTAGTCCCTTCACTTACAAACCACTCCCCATCAAATTCAATGCATCCAAGTATTTACATGAGCCAGACAAAATGAGAGAATGATAATTTCAGAATCGCAGAATTCCAGCAGTAAAGCTTTTGGCAGTGTAGACTATTGTACTTATGTGCATATGTACATGCGTATGTAGGTAGGTAGGTATGCATGGATGGGTGGTACATGTCTACAGACACACACCCACATACACACACAAACATAGAGCCTCTCCAGACACATCTGCTAACATGGAATGAGATGAAGATGCTTATCATGGCCCCTGCACATACAGATCCCTTGTATCCATGTGGAGCAGAAATAACAAGTTCTACTTTAGCAACAGCCTCCAGATTACTAGAACTTCAGCTCTCTCCCCTAGTATATCAATAATAAATTACCTGCAACCTCATTTCGACAACCCATAAAGAGTTTGTTGCATATCAATAATAAATCAACACATTGAACTTACCTGCAACCTCGTTTTGACGACCCATAAAGAGTTTGTTGCAATGTTTGTAGCGGCACCAGCTCCAGCAGCAGCTAATATATTAGCTCCAAGGGACATCTTCATCATCTTCACTTCTCTCCCATTATCTGCAAAAGAGCAACAGATGAAGGAAAGCCAAGAAAAGACATCTCAAAGACCATGAATCTTATTATCCATCTTGTGCTTGCAACCATAAGCAAAAAGAGTTTCATCTCTCTTATAATCACATAGAATCTTCATTTGAAAGAACCTACACGTGAGTTGCATCCTCTAAAATCAGCCCAACCATATAAATAATGAATCATAGTTATATGGAGTATTCAAAATTCTCCCGCCACTTCCATCCCTTCCTGCCTGTCTCCTGCACATGCCCTATATTATAAATCTATACTCTTCCCACAACAGTTCATACCTCTCAACTCATCCCTCTCCACCTCCACTGCACACTCCATCTCATCAGCCCTTTCCCCATCTGTCCCTCGTGTTGAGAAACATAAAGACAACTACGTATTATCTTCGCATTTTAGCTCTCCTTTGCATCTTTATACACAAAATTCTGCACACATCTACTGATATCGACATAGTTGCGTTTGTTCTCCTGTCTTCAATGTACAAGCATGCAAACATCGCTATTAATTGAAATACAAATGCATATGCTTGTCCCATTGATTGGTTCCACAAGATAGTTTCCAGTTCTAAACTCTTATGTCAATGAATCAATTGATGCTATTAAAAAATGTCTTAAGGGTGAAGCTCATGACAAAAGAGAGGTATAGCACACAACAATAGTATATTATTAAATGCACAATATACACATACAAATGTCCAGATTTCAAAGACATATCACAGTCTTCTTATTAAGACCTTTATAGCTCTGAGAATGCTTGTTATCGCTTAGTAAGAACGTATTTTTTTTACAATTACTAGCAATGCATCAATGTCAAATGTGATCAGAGCATGTAATCAAACATGAAATCGCCCAAAGATTAGCAATACACTACTTACGGTCGATTGAGACATGCTCTGTTTCCAAACAGCTTTTTAAGTGCCCATATACAGTGAAATAGACCTGCAAGCAAAGAATTCTCATCATTTTAAGCTTAAAAATCATTAATACAAACTCCAAATAAGTTGAAACATTCATCTTAACTTCGAGAGAAGAAAACAAATTTACGAGTCAACATGCAATGAGAAGCAATTTGTGAATTTTTAATCGAAATCAGCATGACCATTTGGACATAAGCACATACAACCCATGGAAAAAGAACAAAGAAGCACAAAAAAACAAACATATCAGTACATACATGCATACATACATACATACACATCAGGGAAATTGAGAACATTTAATATCCTATTGAAATTGATGTAGGAATGTAAAGCTGTGTGTATACTCTGCCCTCAAGGCTCAGCCTGCAAACCGAATTCACAAACTCTTCTGCCATTGCTCGAGTGTCCTACTGTGTAGAAGCTTCATGCATAATCATTGAACCCACCAAAGCATCCTTACAACAAACCTCTTGCAAAAGGATAACAGTGGCATGACTGCACATATGGAAGAAACCCTAAAACAGATCCTAATTTAGATGCACATGACCAATGCTCAAATGAGAATGTGACTCATGTGGTGACACTGGAAACTGGAGCCATATAATGTTTGAAACAGTATGTTTGCACTCAAGATAGAGAGGCATTGAGCTCTATTTTACTAGGAAGGTTCCCTTTATAGTAGAAATAATCCTGGGGCTTGATCATGGTATAGGGATAGCGCTGCTGAGAAAATATTCTACTCTGGTTAGGGTACTCCAAAAGAAAGCCAAGGATAAAGAAGGGATGTACTTGAAGAAATCTATCGCATCAAGGAAACCTCTTATTGAAATGTCCTATATGGGTAGAACTCCTGGAGCCTCCTGCTGCTGGGAGAGGATCAAAAAAATTTGTGAAAGTCTTGAACAAGTGCTTTACATACCCACATTACTGTCAATAACAAGAATATGATATGTATTTTATGGGGAAAATATGAGCAATTCCCGAATAAGCTTTAAAGCCATATTAGAGGGGTTGAGGATATTCTGTTATATTTGACATGGAGCACTCTTCGTAGCCCATGCTTTTGCAGTGGAAACCCTGGGCTTTTCTCCCGAACCTGCCCAACCTTTAATGAGCAAAAGGTTCAATTTCTCACCAGATGTATGCTGGGAATAAAATGAAGGTGCCTGAGAAACATACACTTGATGGGAGGAGAGAGCTCCCACAAATGAATTGCCAATTGTCGAACACAGAATAAAAGGCCAAAAATGCAAGTAGTGGAATGTTTGCTAACACAAGATGGGCTGACAACAAAACAAACAGAATGACACATTGACATATAGGTCATCCACTTCTATAAATGAACAAGCTCCCAACAAAAAGCAGCACGTGCCAGGAAAGAATAAAAGAACTGCATGATATGTTTTGAGTATATAATAGTCGCAAGAAAAAAAAAAAACATAGCCAATGTCTAGCTCCAGTCAAGAGACAAATATGGGTGCTAAAGACGGCATGGCAGGTACATAACATGAAATAAAAAGTATGGAACTAAAAATTGAGGAGTGCTATTGTGGGTGATGAGCAGACAATCCCAGTGCTATTGTGGGTGATGAGCAGACAATCCCAGGCGAGGATAGCCACATGCATAGGGAATGGGGACCCAAGCCAAGTTACAAATTATATAGAGCTTGATGACCTCTAGAATGAATAGATGCATATTGTATTCAGGAATACAAACTGCACCATTGGAAGGCTGAAAAAGATAGTGCCAAGAACTGGATTGCCTATGCTAGTAAACTGAATCTTCTTACTCTGGATGTACTTGTACCACTGAAAAAGGATTCTAACCAGCCCTAGTGTAAATAATGCCTTTGGCTAGTCAACTGTAGTCTAAATGATGCTTTTAGCTGACAATTAACAT
>CM035419.1:120773048-120775548 GCA_020310875.1 Ceratopteris richardii
ATATGAGGACCATAACCGTCCTCAGTATACTCCTATGGAGACGGATCAGCCCCTTAAACCTCTTAGCACCACTAAATTTAAGAAAAAGTTGCCTTTTGGGAAAAACAAGGTTTTTATTAAAAAACAAAGATCACAAGGGCCTAAGCTATCCACCGACCAGTTTGAGAAGGCCAAAAGAGAGAACCTGTGTTTTAGGTGCCTATCCCCTAGCCACTCGCAGTGGAACTGTCCACTCAAGAAGGGGGAAGAAAAGAAGAAAGGACCAGAGTCTAGTACGGCTCCTGAAAGGGGCAAAAAGGCGGTCCACCTAGTGCAGACCCTTCCCATTCATGGCAGCTCTAGCTGCAAGGGAGTGGAGGTGATGCACGAGGATATAGAGCACACGTGTTGTTTGACTCAGTCATTGTGGTCACCGCAGTTTGGACCACATGACTTGGTCAAGCTACATGGTAGTGTATACGGGACCAGGGTGCGAGTCATGATAGATGACTCTGCCACTCATAACTTCATAAACTATGCTTTGGTCAAGAAATTGAAGATTCCCCAACAGCCTAGTGCACATAAATACATTGTATCTATGATGCAAGGGCAAGATAAAAGAATATGGGATACTATGGTATCCAATTTGGAAGTCAAGATGCAGGATTATATAGATCATATGGACTTCCAAATTATGAACATGGAGAGGACAGATCTAGTCTTAGGAAGAGAGTGGCTATGGGGGTTGGGAGATACACTTAAACGCAGCTATCAAAATAACACACTCGAGTTTGAAAAGAATGGAAGTACAGTTTATATTCAGGGAGAGAGAGATGTACCTAGTGCACCTCTCATCTCATCATTAGAGTTGTATAGTCTCTGTTGTTCACAGCATGTACAGGATATGTTTTTATTGTATAGTCATGATATGGAGCATTGTATAGACAGCTCATCTGATGTATATTTTCATGCTTTGAATGTAAATATGAACAGGACTTTCTACTATTCTTTTTTGCAAGAGTGTGTAGTTAAAAGTTTTAAGGATCTTATGTTTGAATTCAGAGATGTTTTTCCCACTGACTTACCTAGAGGGCTACCACCTGAGAGAGGGGACATTGACCATGCCATAGAAGTTGTTACTAACACTAACCCTATTTGTAGACCACCTTATAGGCTTAGTGTTTCTCAGCATGAGGAGGTTGAGAAGCAATTGCAGGATTATTTAGATAAAGGCTTCATCAAACCTAGTAACTCACCATGGGCATCGCCAATGCTCCTAGTTAAAAAGAAAGATGGCTCTATGAGACTATGTATAGATTATAGAGCACTTAATAAGGTAACTATCAAAAATAGATTTCCAATGCCTAGGTTGGAAGATCTATTTGATCAGTTACATCAAGCTAGGTATTTTACCAAGCTTGACCTCAGATCAGGATATCATCAGATCAGGATTAGGGCAGAGGATGTCCCTAAGACTGCATTTAGGACTAGATATGGGCACTATGAGTTTTTGGTGATGCCTTTTGGTCTCACCAATGCTCCTGCCACTTTCATGAAACTCATGAATAGTGTTTTACGGCCTTATCTAGGACACTTTGTAGTAGACTTTTTAGATGACATTCTGATCTATAGTGCATCAGAACAGGAACACTTGGAACACTTGAGAAAAGTATTTCAAGTGCTAAGGGAAAATTCGCTCTTTGCTAAGGAGTCAAAGTGTGAATTTTTCAAGACAGAGGTTAAATACCTTGGGCATATAGTCTCCCAAGATGGAATCCAGATGGATCCTGAAAAAGTAAGGGCTATTATGGAATGGCCACATCCACAGAACCTGGAGGAGCTGCAGATCTTCCTAGGTTTATCAGGTTTCTATCGAAGATTCATTAAAAACTATGCCAAAATCGCTGTCCCGATGACGGAACAGCTTAAAGGGAAAGGGAAAGCCTTTCACTGGGGAGACGAACAGAAGCAAAGTATGGAAAAGTTGAAGGTAGCAATTGCTACAGCTCCACTTTTACATATAGCAGATCCCAATAAACCATTTGTGGTTGAAACTGACGCGAGTGATTTTGCTATAGGAGCGGTTTTAGTACAGGATGGTCGACCATTAGCTTTTGAGAGCAAGAAACTAGAACCGGCTCAAAAGAATTACTCCGTCTATGAGAAGGAGTTGTATGCAATAGTCCATGCTTTGAAGAAGTGGCGTCATTATTTATATGGTGCCAAAGTTACGATAGTGTTTGATCAAGAGAGCATTAAGTGGCTCTCTAATCAAACAGACCTTAAAGGTCGTAAAGCCCGATGGGCAGAGACCCTTCAAGAGTTTGATTATGAGCTTAGGTATAGGAAGGGAAAGTTTAATGTAGTGGCTGATTCACTTAGCCGCATGCCTATGCTCAATGGACTGAGTTTTACTCAGATCACTAGTGAGCTACTTGAGTCTATTAGAGGGAAATGTAGGCTTGATCCTGCATATTCCGAGATTTGGGAAGCCATAGAGAATGGGGATCGTGATATACGG
>CM035419.1:120785548-121050548 GCA_020310875.1 Ceratopteris richardii
CCAATTTGGAAGCAGTGCCAGCATTGTTGGAGATAAGCCACGATACAAGCCGCGAAAACCTTCATCTCTCAATATTTGCTGGAGAGTTCCTATAACAACTCCTGCATTCACCAAAATATTTATTAGGATGATTCAATTTCTATCCTTCTGACAGAAATTGTTTTACAGACAGAACAGAATTGCCTTCATACTTCAGTATTTTTTTTCTTTTAACGTTTATGGATATATGAGGAAAAACGAAGAGGTAAGGAAAGAAAAGCACTCAAGGTAAGATAGACGAAAGAAGAAAGAGGAGGTTAAGGGGGAGAGGATTCCAATAGAGAAAGGGGAAATGTTTATTCATTATCCTAGTTTCCTCCAATTGAATCCCCAACTTTTCAGAAGTTAACGTGTCAAAGTGATGTACTTCAATGAATGCTGAATGTGCACTCTTATATAACACGAATGCATATTCGTATTGGCAGTCAATTCCACGTAATCAGCATGTGCAGCATACCTTTTCCGTGTGTAGATGAGCCCGCAGGATAGCCATAGACCTGTAATCGTGTCTTAACCACATCTAGAGGGCAAACAAATGTGGCAGCAATTGCGCCTGCAAGAAAATAGATGCACACAGAAATATTAAAGCCTGTTAATCTACCACTGAAACATCTATAATCCTTTCGACCACATACCTGTCATGAAGGCTTCTAAGAAATAAAAGA
This sequence comes from Ceratopteris richardii, assembly GCA_020310875.1. Classification (NCBI taxonomy): domain Eukaryota; kingdom Viridiplantae; phylum Streptophyta; class Polypodiopsida; order Polypodiales; family Pteridaceae; genus Ceratopteris; species Ceratopteris richardii. The sequence continues at coordinate 120,786,253 of CM035419.1, forward strand.
GTTCTCTTCGATATATGTTAACACTAATTGCGCATAATAACAAACTTCGACTCAGATGTCACAATCAAGCTCTTTTAAGATAGATGGAGATGTTGAATAATAACGTTAACATAAGCCCCAAATGCAGGGCCACTTCTTCATATACATATACAGATGGCGTACCTGCCCCAGCTCCCGCCACCGCATGAAAAATTTGTGTTCGATGTGTTTCCACCATCCCTTCGATCCACTTCCGCATGATTCTCTTTGTCAGAATTCATCCAAGAAAATTGCACGATACGCATGGCAACCCGAGAAAAACCCGGAGCAGAGAAAAAAGATCATACTTACTTAACTGTTAGAGCTCTCAGAAACATGCATCCATTAAGGAGGGAAAGAAGATGCTCATGAGTGAGGCCACTGCACAAGTCCGACAGATTAGATCAACCTCAAGATGCTTCTGCCTAGGAACAACGTATAGCTCATCAATTCGGAAAACTCGGTAGAGGGAAGAGTTCCAGTATGTTTGTCTGTCTGTGAGGCTATGGGAGCCTCGCGACGGAGGCGCGATTGCGTGCGCGAGGAATTCTAACGTGCATACCCCTATTAGGAGTCGTATGAGTATCGTGGCGCGCGTTCAATTCCGTGAGAAGTTGAGAGGGAGAGGCAGAGAGTATGCGTGGGCACTGGGTGTGTAAGGGAGAGCATGCCAAAGCAGGATGTAAGAGAGTATGTCGCGCAGATGAAAAGATGTTGAGGTCCTCTCGACGCAGCATAAGGGTGGAACGCATCCGAGAAAGCTATACAAACCAAAATACTGAAAAAGCCCCCGCGTCTTCATGCCACGTGGTATGAGGCGATACGCAAGGTCATTCGGTTTCACACGAGGAGGTCGAGATGTCGTCGCCCTATGAAACGACCTTCAAAACATTACGGATCCTTATGAAATCTCCCCCCTCCCCCAAAGAAAAAAAATTATAATACAAGTTTTTTTTTTTAGAGTACAATGAATTGAAAAGACACACATACCCAACCTCGTAAGGTATACGCACCTATCTTGGGGAACTCTAAAGCATCCAGCCCCGGGCGGGACTTGAACCCTGGCCATCTGTCTAAGAGTACAAGGCACATTCGCTAAACCACACCCGCTGGATGAAAATTATAAGACAAGTTAAGCTATACATAATCAACAAATATGGATTAAACCAAGATTCTATCTCATGTCTTTTATAGAAATCACTCAGGTGTTGAGTGGGCAGCCTAGTGGTTGACATTGTGACTTCTTCTGGGGAGGAAGTGCCAAGTTCGATTCTTGGTTGGACATATGCATGAGATCCCCAAGATGGGTGTCTCTATCTTACAAAGTTGAGTGTGTATGTCTTCGCAATTCATTGTATGTTCAAAAAAAGAAGAAGTTTTTTTTTTCCAGAAGGAAGTTCAGTCAAAGCCTAATCTTCCCGGTATTGAATGTAAAGAAAGAACAATTGCACAAGTGAAGGGCATAGTACCCATAGGACCACACGTAGCCCACAAAGCAGGGGTTAGACTGCAGAAGCATTACAAGGAAAGAGTTGCTTGAAGATATCTAGTTTCAAGAGCTCAAAGGGATTACAGAATAGACTAGCCACAATAGCCCAGGTATGTCCAACAGTCTATAGAGGTTGAACACAAAAACTCCACCTCAAGAGGTGAGTACCCAACCAACTCACCTATGGGTTTTGGAATTTTTTTTTTTTAAATATTAACTCATCTACTTACTCTCTCAATTATGTTGAATGATTGAAACGAATAACACACACACCTGGTTGGACATATCCATGAAACCCAAGATGGGTGCCTCTACCTTACGAAGTTAGATGTGTATGTCTTCCCAATTCATTGTACTTCAAAAAAAAAAGTTCACTCCTTTAGTTACTCTCTTAATTATGTTTGATTGATTGAAATAAATATGCATAGTGAGCAAAGATGGATTAAGCCAAGATTCTACCACAATGTCTTTTTTTAGAAGTTCACTCATTTGTCCAATGGATGTAGCCTACTCGTCCCAAGTTCAATTCTTGGCTATACATATCCATGAGATTCCAAAGATAATTGCCTCTACCTTATGATATCGAGTGTGTAGTCTTTCTAGTCCATTGTAAGTTCAAAAAAAAAAGTTCACTCATCGACTTACTCTCTCAATTATGTAAATGAATATACATAGTGAGCAAAGATGATTAAGCCAAGATCCCATCATAATGTTTTTTAAAAAGTTTACTCATTTGTTTAGCGAACATAGCCTATTGGTTGATGTTGTCAACTTTTTGAGAGGAAGTCCCAAGTTCGATTCTTAACTAAACATATCCATGAGGTCCCAAGTTCGATTCTTGAGTAAACAAGATGGGTGACTCTACCTTACGAGATCGCATATGTATGTCTTTTCAATTCATTGTACGTTCGAAAAAAAAAATCAAACATATACTTTCTCTCAATTATGTGCGCCTGATTGAAATGAATAACACACACACCCTGAAGATCCCTTTATCTCCTACTTTCTAAACTCTTTCGATTATGTTTGACAAATTAAATTAAACAAGACACACCCTAAAGATCCTCTCATACCCTAGGTTTAAACCTTGGACCTCACAATCCATCGTCCAACGTTTTGACCACTACACCATGGGTCCATGACTACCACAATACTTAACTTTTAGAGCCATGGTTGGTTCTTAAAGTGAAGGTGGACTTTGATGGAAGAACGGAACACTTTCCTCTCTACGTTGGCAACATGTGGCAACAATTCATTTCAAAATGTGGCAACATGTGGCAAGTGCTCAAGTAGCGTTTCAAATTGAATAGCATACAAGCTTCTCAACAAAAAAGGTACTATGTCCATCCAACTTTAGCATTGTATTTTCAAAGTTAAAGGTTGGGGAAGTATGTCCATTCACCTCTAGAATTGTACTTTCAAAGTTAAAGCTTGAGGTACTAGGTGTCTGTCGAACTTCCTTTGAAAAAAAGGAAAAAAAAAATATACGCATTTCGATCCCATGTAGATTTTTTATAGGTACATATTTCTCCCTACTCGCTAAATCCATGTTTTTTCATAGGTCCCCTAGAATGTGAAAAAAATAAAAGAGAACACAAAGACAGTGTATTGTTGCGGAGGTGTGGTGTAGTGGTATCACTCTAAGCTTTCAATCGAAAATCCAAGGGTCAAAACCCACCAACTAGGTCGATGTGAGCTCGTATAGTGAAGTATAAAAGAGGGTCATCTGAGTGTGTGTGTGTGTGTGTGTTTGTGAATGTGGGGGAGCAACATATTTCTTGAAAATCCATCACTTGAGAAAGGTATTTTTTGTCATGTATGAGGATCCCACTCCACCCTTACTTTTCACATAGGGACATACTGCAGACAAGAGCATGCTCATAGTGATGGATCCTCAAGAGCATGCTCATAGTGATGGATCCATAGCCACTACTCCTCCATTTTGTTTGTTGATGTAAAGTGGGTAACACTTAAAATCATAGGGTGAGGTTGGTAACACTGATGTCGACCTAAAATGGTTCATCATCAAGATCAAGAGACTACCAGGAGATTTTGCACCATTCTTCCTTGTCATCCTTGGTATCTATAAACTCCGGTACTCTATATCCCATATGTGTGTGTGTCTTTAGATGGTTGAGTGTGTGTGTGTGTCTTTAGATGGTTGATTGTGGTGGATGTGGAATATTGTGACAATGGAGAGGTTTTGAAAAGAAGAAAACTTGTTGTCCACATCCATACAAGATACCATTCTTCTTGGCAATGGTCCATATAAGATTCTCCTCAGATGGGATGGTGGGTTCTAAGTGGGGATAGATGCAAAAGCTCGACCGTGGTACACATCACAAAGTGCATATCCTCATTTAAATAACAAAAATGAATGCCGTCCTCTTGTCAAAGTCAACCCCATGGGTCCTTCACTTCTGAAGGAAGGGGGATTAAAAAAAAGCTACATTCTTGGAGCTTGCCGATCTATAATTTTCTTTCTCCTATTATGAAAATCTTGTGCCTTTTAGCTTGTTGATTTCCTTGAGTGTGAATTTTATAATGAATAGCCTTTTTTTCTTTGTGCAAGTGTGTGTTTATGTTGTCAAAGTTTTGTAGGTGGGTTGGTTAAGCACTAACCTCTTGAGGCGGAGGTCTTGTGTTCAACCCCTCTACTAAACATGTAATGGCTTTGGCGAGTCTAAACTAGTTGTGATCTTGTCTAACCTCTGCTTTGTGGGATATAGAGAGTCTCGCAGATACTATACCCATTCATATGTACAATTTATTTTTCAAAGTCAAAGCTCGAGAGAGTAGGCACTTGTCAAACCTCCATTTAAAAAAAGTGTGTGTCTACAATGAGCCATAGAAGGTCATTGATCGATACTCAATCATCCTCCATTTGAAAAAAAAAAAGTGTGTCTGGTCATTCATGATACTCAATCATCATTTTATGGGGCATGTTTTTGCATTTTTCATCAACTGCCTGCTCGAATAAAAAGATAAAAAATTTTGCTTTGACAGTTTCCTCACACACATGTAAGGCAAACCATAATTTCAAGCAAAGATTCCTTGCTGATAAATGTATAAATCCAAGTAACGCTTCATTGTGGATCAAGAGGTGACCGTCCATTGTTCTAAGCCGCTAGAGATTTTATTCGCATTACTATGCTCCACTTTCTCTACTCTATGCCTTTCAATAAATCTATAAAGAACCAAAAAAGATGTAATAGAATAGACACTCTTATTTTTATACTTCTCTTTGTTTTCTTCCCCTCAACTTGCAACGCCATTCACTTGAGCAAAAGGTATAAGGAAAAGTAATAAGGAAAAGGAGATTGGAATACAAAAAATGTTATTGAAATATTTTTTTCAAATGGAGGTTCTACAAGCATCTACTCTTTCAGGCTTGAACTTTGAAAGTACAATTGTGTAAGTGAATGGGAATAGTATCTGCGGAACCCCCCCATCCCACAAAATAGGGGTTAGACAAGATAACTTGGATAACAACTGGTTTAAATTGGCCAAAGCCTTATATGTCCAACTTGGAGATTGAATTCTGAACCTCTGCTTCAAAAGACCAAAGGCAAACCACTTGAACTATGGAATGTGGACTGAATCATTCTTTTTACATGGAATATCCCCTCTTAATTCATTTCAATGCCATCAAAGACAAAGATCTCAAACTGTTAATAAACCATTGAGTAATCACGTCATCGAGGAGATTTGCATGGGCTGGTGGCAATTGTTGTAAGTGTGTGTGAAATAGAGTAGCATAATTATGCACATTTGATGCATTTTCTACCTATTCTATAAATAATTAAATATCTTTGTAGCATTTTTTTAGTCTAAAACATTGGAGGAATATATTTTTTACATCATCGTACCACCAAAAATGGTTAATGTCGAATTCTGTGAGCCAATGCACCATGTCATTAACTAATGTTGATTTAAACACTATGGCTTTGTACATTGGATCCTCTGAGTTGTTCAACACCCTGTAATTTGTTTTGAAAGTGTGTATGTGCACATCTAGTCTATCACTAAGGAAACCACCGAATTTTATGTACGTGACTCCTACAGTGGATGGCCTCCGTTGACCTCCTGTTGTTGTTGTTGTTGTTGTTGGTCACTTCATACCTTTATCACGGGTTAAGAACCTCTATTTTTTTTTATTGGAGTGTGTGAAAACCTTTAAAACATTCATGATCCCATAATCCACCGTGCATCATCTATAACCAACCCAAATAATCTATCAATGATTTAGAGTGGAAATCAAGCGATATGACTCGAGTTTTCTTTATGTCTCTTGTACCTCTTGTAAAATTGGTTTTTGACCTTCAATGTTTATGACATGATACTATGGTTTGATGAATTGATTGGCACCACAATAATTTTTTTTTCTTTAATTAAAGGATTTTATATGATATGAGATGCAACCATTCATGCTTTTAAGTCTCAAGAAAGAACCAAAGTTCCATTAAGTCTATTGCAAAAGCTACATACTTGATGTAACAATCGTATTTTAGATCCTTTAAGAGCTCTCATCCAACCACGATATCAAGTAACGGTTCATTGGTCTCAAGCATGGCTATGTTCTTATACAACAAATGGTCCATCATGCCCCTATGAGAGTGTAAACTTAATGTTGATTCATTCATGCATGGTTGAATTCTTCTAATAGAAGTAGAGCTTCCTAGCTTTCTATAGTGGAGTTTGTCTTTTTGGATGATGTTGGAACCACTCTCTATACTTGTTTATGCAAAACTTTCGAACAACATAGAAACCATTGAATTAGAGAATATGATTTTGTTTTGTGTAGGTTTCAAGAATGGGCAGTTTCAGTATAGTTCGTGGATAACTAGGCCACTATATGTTTTATTAAAACAAACATATAAAAGAGTGTCCAATGGACATTTGGCCTTTCGGACACTAACAAAAACAATCAATAACAATCTCACATTAAAGGCCAATATGGTTGATATGGCTAAGGGAGAAAAGTGGAGAATGACAAAGAATATATAATTATGGCCAATTTCTCCTACCTGGATAGGCATGTTACACAGTGTACAAGGGACTATGCAAAACAAGATCAAGTGACCCCCATCAAGTGACAACAATGTCTAAAGCTATCCTATGGTAGAGTTTTGTCAAAGCATCTGCTACATTTTCTTGATTATGAACATTCTCAAGTAAAATGTGTTTTATGCCTAAGCAACCCTGAAATGATAGATGAATATACATTCAAGTCACATCTTCATCTTGCTCATTCTCCTTCCTCTATGTGTCATCTTGTCCAAGTCAACAGAATTGAAGAGTTTGGTTCTCACAACTCAGAGTTCAATGTTCATGAGTAAGGACTCATTGGAAAGCTATTAGTGTCCACTTGCATGGTTCAAAGTTTTTATAATTTGGATTCAATTACTGTGTGTTAGAGCAAATTATTTGCCTTGAGGTTTGTTCGTGTTATTCCTTTAAAAGTTGGGGTGATCCCCAAATGATGCTAAGCTCATAATCAGAACATGATTTGTCTTTAATTCCAATTATTGTGCACAATAGAGACTTCACTCTATTAGACAACTTCCTCTAAGAGGAATTAGATCAATCATAATCAGGTTAAGAGCATTGATTTTTTGGAGTTGATCTTTTTCTTTCATAAATAGAAGCTTGTTCATAATCACTTGTCAAGTTGATAGTCTGTTTTGCATCAACTTATTCTTTGTAGTGATTTAAAGCACATATGGTGTTTTATTGCAGTGAGTAGAAGTTTATAAGGTAAATCAAAGATTCCAAGTGATGATAGGTTGATTTTTTACTGATGAGTTGAATCAAACCTCATCACTCCAAGGTTCACATTGCATCCATCCTTCTCCTCTCAAGCACTTTCATTGTGGACCATTCTTTCTAACTTACACCTTTCAAGATAAAGGGTGGTGGAGAATCAATCCACAGAAGGATGGTGTGGATTGATTAAAAAAGGAATGGTTCTCAATTAATGTTACTTTTTAAAAAGAATGGTTCTCAAGTAAAGTTTCTATTTTAAATAGCAACTTAGAATCACAATGGTTGAGTCCTCAATAGCTATATATTCAAGGCTTGGTTGGGAGGAGAGTAGACATTCATTCGTGAACTGTCATTGTGGAGACTATGTTGTAATAAGTCACTCTATGCTCACTTATTACGACATGTGACTAAGGCACATAATGCTTGGGGTAGAACAAGGACCACTTTAGGATTTAAAATCTAGAAAACAAGCTACCAAATGAGAAACATCTGGATTTTGAGAAAACCAAAGAATTCATCAAGCATGCAAAGCATTTGCAAGATCAAATTTGCTATATTGTTGACATTTTCATAACACCTAATGAATTTTCCCAAAGATATGTGTTCTTCTCACAAAGCATGATGAATTGGTGACAACCTTGAACACCCAAATTAGACCTTCTCCTCATGCTTTTGAAGACTCTTATGCAATGCTACGAGAAGAAGAGATGCAACTAAAGAATCATCAAGGCACAAGTGAGAGTACATTCTCAACAAATGTAAAGGGAAAATAATCTTTTGATGGCTTGAAGAAGAAGTTCATTGGTAGCTACTAGTATTGCAAAAAGAAGGGACATGCAATGAAACATTGCAAAAAGAAGTAATTTGATAATTATAACGGGTCCTAGAGAGTTTTTAGACAACACATAACTCAAATTTTGGTTAGTTATAGAAGAGATATGTTCCCTTCCGAAGCTTGTGTTGATGAATTATGGATACTAGATAGTAGAGTGCCTCAAGATATGACAAATGAAAAGTAATAATATAGTTCTTTAATGCCCATGCAAGAAACCATCAATGTAGTGGTGGGAAAGGACTCCAATTGTCCATCCAAAAGGACCAAATGTACAATATATTTCGATACTAAAAAGAAATCTCTTATTAGTTTCGACAATTATAGGTTGTGTTCTTGAAGTTCACTTTCAGAAGAATGGCAAAAAAATATTTGATGCATCAAGAAATACAGTTGGTAGAGGAGTACCACGAGACAATATGTACGATCTGAGTGCTTTCACTCTTGTAGAACACACATATGCTAGTATAAAATTTGAATTTCACAAATCATTATGACTCCAATGTTGTTTAATGTTCCACACATGAAAAAGCAACAATTTTTTTGAAAATTCATCACTTTTCAAGGTGTCTTTTACGACGTATGGAATCCCACTCCACTCTCACATAGGGATATATTTCAAACAAGAGCACACTCAGCAAGTAGCCAAGCATGTTCAAAGTGATGGCTATTGATAGCCATCACTCTTGGACTTTGTTCTTGTAAATTGCTCATACCACCTCACAATTGTTGTGGGCATGTTCATAAGATGCACACTTGTGTCTATGAATGATTTTTTACATGTGGACTCATTGGATATAGATCAGTTGATTGTGGAAGATGTGGAATGTTTAGATAATGGGGAGGTCTTGAAAAGAAAAAAATTATTTTACACATCCATGGTCCATATAAGATTCTCTTCACATGATGTGTTGTAAGTGGAATGGATGCAAAAGCTCAACAGTGTTTGACATGGCAATATACAGATTCATTTAAATAAGGAAAAACAAATGACATCCCCTCTCTCTCTCTTAAAGTCAACCACATGGATCCTTTCCTTTTGAAGAAAGGGAGGTCCAAGGAGGAAAAGCTACCTTCTGCCGATCTATAATTTATCTCTCCTTTATGAAAACCTTTTACCCTTTAGCTTGTCTACTTTGTCTCTTGTTTTCCTTGGGTGTGGATTTTATGATGATTGACCCTCTCTCTTTGTGCACGTGTGTGTCTACAATGAGTCATAGAAGGTCTTTTATTGATACCTAAGCATCATTTAATGAGACATATTTTTGCATTTTCTATCAATTTCCTACTCGAATTAAAAAATAGCAATAGAAATATTATTTTGACATTCCCCCACCACCATGTGAAGCAAACCCTAACTTCAAGCAAAGATTCCTTACGGATAAGTGGATAAATCCAAGTAGCATTGGAGTGTGGATCAACTGGCGACCCTCCATTATTGTAAGCCGCTAGAGATTTGATTCGGATTATTGTTCTCCACTTTCTCTTTATATAGCTTTCATATGCATCGATAGATCGAAAGGATATAATGGAATAGGCACTCTTATCTTTATACTTCTCTTTATTTTCTTCTTCACAAACTTCAAACGCCACTGGTGTAAGCAAAAACTACAAAGACAAGGATATGGAGGAAGAAATACAAAAAAACTTTCATGAAATATTCTTCTTAGTATGGAAGATGACTAAGAGTGTCTACGTCTATGAGAGGTTAACATGCTTTATTCTTCTATTGAGTGTTTGAAATCATTTAAAACATCCGTGAATTCATAATCCATCATCCATTACTTAATATAACTCGAGTCATATATGGAATTACAAACCATCATGTAATACCTATTATATAATCCACATAAATGGTGGCCATCACATTATGTAGCATAACCTATCTAGGTGTGGCTCAACAAGATTGAGTGGCCCAAGGCCACTACTTTAGGCACCACTTCATAATATTGCCTTCCCCATTAAGTCCATTTTTGTCCTCAAAAATGGCATTGGAAGGAATAATAAAAGAGATCAAAGTAGCTACTCCCATTGAACCACATGTACGTGTACATACTAATCTCCACATGGTGCTTCCCCATATCCTTTCCCCTAAGAGGTATATCGAGATAACTAAGAACTAGGAAAATATCTCTAAAAGTGGAAGAAGAAAAAACTTGGAGAACAACAACAACACTTAATGTATTACCAAATGAATGTACAACACAAGATAGGTAGCTCATTAGGTTTATATGCATATATACAAGTTGGGGGGGGGGGACCTCCGAAAGAGGGAAAGTAGTGCCTCAACGGTCCTAAGTGTGTTCACATACATCACTACCGAAATGCATCAACGAATCCCCCTCGGAAGTGATGCGATGCACAAAAAGTTGGTACTTATGTATAAGGAAGTGTCAAGCTATGTGGAATGAAATCAATCTACAAAAGGAAGAAAGCCCAAAGCTTTGTGGAAAGCTTCAAACTTCTCCTTAGGTAGAGCCTTTGTGAAAATGTCTACAATATTATCGTGTGTGGGCACATAAGCCAAAATGATCTTTTCAACAGAGAGTCTCTTCCTCACATAATGATATTTCACCTCAGTGGGCTTTGTGCAACCATGGAACACATTTTTCTAGCAAGTGTCAATGTGCTATGAATTTCAGTAAAGAAAGTGGTGGCAGAAGACTGACTAATGTTGAAATCAGCCAAAAAATGTATGATCCATACACATTTACTAGTATCTATGAAAGTTTCCCTATACTCACACAACTAGAAGTGGCCATAGTTCTTCTTGCTCAACCAAGATATGCATGAGCTAACAAATATGAAGCAAAAATCATCAGTGGACACACAAGTGTCATAAAAACCAAGCAAATCTAAGTAAAAAAAACACACAAATATGGTGATGATCCCCCCTTGAGATAAAACAATCCAAGCAATCGGGTACGACTCTAGTAGCAAAAGATGCGCTTAACTGCCTAAAAATTCTTCACACCTATGCTATGCATAAACCTACTCATTTGAGATGAAGCAAATTGAATATCAATCCAACTTGCGCATAAATAAATCAAGCATCCAATTGTCTGCTATAGAGAACAACATCAAATGCATCTCGAACATCATGAAGACTCAATTGTAGACCTATCTACATGGGACTGGCAATAGGTTTGCAATATTCAAGGCAAAAAACTTGCAATAATGTATCAACTTATTTTGTTTGAAAGAAATATATGCCCCCATCAACTTTCATAATTTGAATGCCCAAATAATGATGTAAACATCCCAAAATCTAACATCTCAAAAGAGGCATGCAAATCAACCTTCAATTCAGCAATACGCTTCTCACTCGGACTATTGAGTAGTATATCATCAATATATACAACAATGATCATAATTACATCATCTATACACTTAGCATATAAGGTGATCTTAGTTGGATAGCAAGCATGCATGTACCTTTTCATACAAAGCATGTAGTGTTTTTTTCAATCCATACAATGCCTTTTTCAACCTGTGTACTTTGTTTTCATGCCCTTTCTGTATAAAACCATGAGGATGAAATACATACACTTCTTCATGTAAATTTCCATTTAGAAATGCACTTATAATTTCCAATTGATGTACACTCCAACCATGATTATCTATAAGTGCACAAATGCTATGAATGGTTTTCATTCAACACATGGAAGAAGAATGGAGGATGCCCATTTTACATGCTAATAGATTTTCAGCCATAATAAGGAAGTGTTTAAAGCACATTAAACACGTTTGTCTTTTCTTTCAATGGATAAACCCATGCATACCTAGAAAATTCATCAATGAAAGTCACAAAGTATAGATAATTCTCAAATGAAGCTATCTACATAGGACCACAAACATCACTATTAACAAGCTGTGATTTCTATGTAGCTCTAACTGAACCATTTTGGGAAAGGAAGAAGACTACATTTTTCCCAAAATGCAGCCCTCAAAGACATTCTTTGAAGGAGATCAAGTTTGGGCAAAGAGAAAACCATTTCAAATTTTGGCGAGCAAAGCAGACTAGCAAAATTTAGATCATTAAATTGTGCATGTCAAAGTTTTGCATCTAAAAGAGGTTGAGAATCATGAACTCCACAAGGTGAACCATTCTTGGATTTTGCACAATCTATTAGCTTATACAATCCATGACATAGAATGCCATAAGCAACGATATCATCACCATTCAAGACAACCAAACCAATTTCGCATAATGTTGAAACTGATAAAAGTTTTTTCTTGATCCATTGCACATATAAGCCATTTGGCATTGTGAAAGTAGTACCATCAACAATAGTAAGAATTATTTTTCCAAATTCCATGATAGAATAAGAGTTGTTAGCACATGTGATAGTGTTTCATATAAGAGCATGCTTAAGTGAAGTGAAGAGACTATGCTGCGAGGTGATATGTTTCCTTGCTCCACTATTAGAATAACAAACATCGGAGTCTACTATAGACATATACTGCTCATCAGAAGATGGATCATAGCTTCAATGAATAGTAAATATCCATTCTTCATTCTAAACAAGGTTACCAAACTATGTCTTAGGTGTAGAGGCATCTACAACAACTATTCCAAACTCTTTCTTCTTTGCATCTTTTATGGCCAATTTAGGACAACTCTTAATGTCACGATCATTTATCTTATAATACTTGCAAAACTGTGTCTAAATTTCTATTTTCTTGTCATCTTTATCTTCCTTCTTTGATTGTGCAACATTAGCATATTTTTGCTTACTAGTAGACAACCTTCATTTACCTTTGTTATTTGACTAACTAAGAAATCTTGATCTGCAACATACATTATTGACTTGTTTTATCTAGATTGATCTTCCTACAACAAAACAAAGACTAACTCCTCAGAATTTACGACATTTGAATTGCCTTTGATCATCAAACAAAGAGTAGAAGAAAATTGTGATACGAATCTAGAAAACCATTAAGAACAGTCTTGACAAGTGAGCTATCTAGCAAGAATTCATGAATAGAAAACAATTGATCTCTCAAGTCCTTGATCTTTGTCAAAAATGTGTCCAGTGGATCTGCTCACTCTCAAACTATTTTCTAAGGTGTTACATGGAGCATTGAAGTGAAGTAAAGGAAAAGCAAAGAGAAGCTACAAAGTGGTGAGATAGCTTAAAGGAAAATCATTTTTTGTCAAGGAACTTGACATTTCTTATTAACAAAGCCCATATGGATGTATAAAAAATCCTTATAAATGCACTAGAGGAGACCTTTAGTTGCATAATATTGACCATGTATAATACTTCTGTAATATATTAGTTAGAGTACTAACTTTTAGAAGTGTTCGATCCATTTGTGTGAAAGGACCTAATTAAGAGAACATGTATATAAATCAAAGTCTTCTCATTTTGTAGAGGTTCTTGTTATTTTGAATAGAGAACTATATTGAACAAGTGAAGCCCCACCAAATCCTCTTTCTTCATGAGCTCTTATGCATGTATATGCCATGAAATGCATGCCTAGGTAAGTTTTTTACCACTTCCCCCTCTTTTCTCAGCACTCTCTCATGTATTCTAGGTATTAGGAGTGTTGAAGTGTAGGTAGGTAATTATTGACACTTGGTTTTTTGGCTATAACTTTGTGCATGAGAGTCAAAATGCTTCCAGAGAACTTCCAAAAGAAGCATCTTCTCGAGAGCTTCAAAAATACATGTTGTTGATTATATTTGGATATTTGAGCCAGAATATATGGTTGTTTTAAGGTTGGCTGTTGTGTGCATTTTGGACTACATGGCTGAGTGAGCAAGAGGTGGTGTGAGTGTATTTTTACTTGCCGGAGGTATCTCTTTATCTATTCCATGTGTTAACCATCATTTAGGTACATGCTTCTATCCTCACCAGTTTAGCTCTAGAATTGATAGTTTGGCATGTTTAGGTCAAGAAACCACTTGATTTTACTCGTAGGGAGTGTGATTTCTAGTTAGGCTTACTTGTCAACAAGTGCTATAGGTTTTTGGCATCATTGTCAGGGAGCAGTGCCCATGTTAGGGTGCATATCTGATGGTTAGAGCTCTGTTCTGGGGTAGATTTGCATGAAAGACTACGTGGACTAACATCTCATTTTGTTTTTGCACTTTCCATACACCTGGTTACTTAGTTAGATATGTAGTGATTTTTCTTAGGGATATTGTAGCTAGGACCTTAGGAGAGCACACTAAGGTGAGCTAGAGTGAGCTTGTGCTAGTATGATAGATTTATCATCATTTGTATAAACTTTCAAAAACCCCAATACTTCTCATTTGTGTGCATTCACTATTTGAGTGTGAAACAGAGAAGCAGATATCATGGATTTTTATATTGTATGTGTATCTTGCAAATGGCTCAAAATGAGGTGAAAAATTGAGACATACGATCCTCAAAGTTAAGCACTACAAGTACTCAGATTCATTATTCCAAAACCTCACAAAGAGTATTGAGTGAAACCCTAGAGTTGTATAATCATATTTCGATTTTGCATGGATCTTTTTGAGGAAATGAGCACATAGGAGGATAGACGATAGTGGAGACAGCACATATCTCACAAAACAAAATTATTTTGACTCACTTAAGTCCAAAGGTTGGAACACCTAGGTTGATTCAAGTGCCACCGACACCTGATTCTTAGAGTATCATCGACACTTGGTTGGTGTCACTAACACTCCTCGAGTGTCATAACGTTTGGGTGGAATCATCAATACCTACAAAGTATCATCAACACCTTAGAGATATCGTTGACACCTTAGAGGTATCGCCAACATCTGAGTGTCATTGATACTTGGGTATCACCAATACCTCCAAGGTATTGCAACACCTTGGTGTCGTGGGCTACGTATCACCAACACTCCATAAGTGTTGTGGTATAGTCAACACATGACAAGTTTCACCGACACTTAGGTGTAGTATTTTGTCTATCATGTGTCATGTGTCTTTGGGCCAAGTATCGCCAATATCTCTCAAGTGTTGAGTATTGTGTGTCATCTATCATGTGTCATGTGTTGTTGGGTCAAGTATCATTGACACCTCATAGGTGTCATGTGTCATCAAACTTTAGTGTCATGTGTCATGCACCAAGTGTCATGACACTATCCAAGTATCATGAGCTTCAATTATCACTAACACTTACCAAGTGTCATGACATCTGATAGGTGTCATGTACCAAGTGTTGTGACACTTGTCAGGTATCATTTTCTCGAGTTCCATTTGATTAGGTGTTGCGAGAATAATATATTGCCTATTTTTGTAGTTTCTTTGAAGATTTTGAGGGGATAAAAGATACATTTTAAGGGAAAATTTGAGAGGATTTGCAAGTGTAGAGATTCCTAAAAGGTCCTATTATCATGTTTTGACCCCCAGATGCCCGATTTCACCCAACTTTTCATTAAAGTCTCCTTTTTTGAGCTCTAGAGATCCTTGGAAATCTCCTTTTGAATTCCATGCAATGAAAACTATTTTTCTTTAAAATCATACATTGATTTTAAGAGATACCTTTTTCAAGTTGATCTTCTTGTGAGAGTGGGGAATCCAAGGGGCTTGCAAAAAATTGTGCAAGTGCAAAGGGGCTACGAAGAGGTTAAAGAAATAAGAGAAGTATGAAAAGCATACAAACCTCATATTTAGACTCTTCAAGCGAGTCATGCTTGGAGTTAGGAGAGATCGAAACTTTTGAGAACATGTACAAATTTGATCTAAGTATGGAAGCTAATTTATCAATGCTGAAACTCCAAGACACTCAAGAAATTGAGGTAATATCTAGGTGTATATTAATTTCGGGTGAGATTTTTACATAGAAAAGATGGGGAGCCTTTACATGGTAACTTATCATCCAAAGAAAGTCAATGAATTTAGGAAGCTTGTGGAAAATGAGCCATTAGACAAACCCGATGGAAAATTAAGAACCAATCACCATGCCCAGGGTAAAATCACTATTAGTGAGAATCTTGAGAGGAGACATGATTCGTCAAGATGATGATCTAGTAGAGTATACTTGATCAAGGGCACAGACAAGGTGTTGTGGGTTAAACCTTCTTTCATTCGGAGTGGCCCAACCCCTCCCACCATCTATGAGAGACTATGGAGTGACATAACTATATAGCTCAAAGAGGAAATACAAGAAGATGGCAAAGTTGATAAAGCCAAGATATACTTACATGGTTCAACCTATATTTCCTCTTAAGAAACCAACTTCAAACTTTAGCAATTAGGCTCGGAGTAGTGGTGAACAAGGAAGCCCTAACCAGGGACAAGTTCAATGGGCTAGCATTCCACCTCAACAAAAGATGGCTTTCCCTCCACCCATATCGATTTCTATGCCAAATCCAATATTTTGGGGACCTACTTCAACCAGATTACCTATTCCTAATCGACCTATCATGGGTCATGGTCAAACAGTGCATCCATTAGTTCATGTAATCCAAAGGCCATTTAGATGGAGGAAGAAGACTTAGACCTTAGGTAGCCAAATTCATGAAGAACCACAATGATGGCTCAAGAGACCCATACAACCACGTGGCTAAATTTAAACAAGTACTTAGGGTTGAGTAAGTAGATGAGTTTTTCACTCAGTATGAAGCATTTGGTTTGATCTTGGTTGGTATGACTTTAGCTTGGTTTCAAACATTGAATGAAGATAAGTTTGCTAATACCTAGCATCTCTTGGATGATTTTATTAGTGAATTCGCAAAGAGAGGAGTCGAGAACGACACTTCATCTCTAATCCAAAATTTTAAATAGGCTAACCATGAAACTATAAGGCCAACAACTAGATGCTTCAAGTATCTTTTTATTTTTAGATTGACTATAAAATGGAGGATTAAGGACTTTGGTATATGTTAAGAGGCTTAACAACATTGACTTGTGTCTAAAAGAGTGTATGGACCTAGAGGAAAACTTGGCTAAGGACTTGAAGCTAACCCAAACTTCACCATTTCTCAAATGTATCCTCTTCTCATGAACCATTTGTGGATGAGTTGGTAGAACTAGTGGCTAAAAGGATTGGAGTGCATAGTCAAAACACTTCTAGACCATATCCTTCTCAACCTATGAGGATACCTATGCTGAGAAAATGTTTGCAACGTGAAGGGTATCACCCAACCCAGGCTTATCCTAGGGACAAAGTCTCCAATATATCCCCTTTTACTTATAAGAAACCTTAGATGCCATAAGTTGCCTTGTACTGCTATATTGACCAAGAATTCACAAATCACATGACAAATAATTGTCCCTATAATTGATAGTAAGTGAGGCAACCTCCACAAGATCCATATTGACCATATTTTTATCATCCAAGAGATCAAGCAAGGGACATTCCAAGGTAGCCACAATAACCCCCTTTCTCTCAAATAATGAGTGAATAATAAAAGAAGCCTCCACCTCAACCTATCCTAGGACAACAACCTCCTCATCCTAAAAGTGCAATGCCAATAAAATATACTGAACCTAAATATAACATGGAGCAAATAGTAGTGCAAGCTTTCAATACAGAATCATTCAATCAAGGCTATAATAGTAAAAGAATTATAAGCATTGCTACAATGGGAATCCCTCCAATGTCTACAAAAGCTTATAGAAGCATAAATTTTATGAATGCAAAAATGATTCAAATCCATTTGGAGAATTGTATGCTAAGTTGATGTATCCAACACCTAGGGCTCCTACCCCAACACACCAAAATTCAAGAACATTGAACCCTAAGGTTGTAATAAAGTAATTCTATGATTTGAGTGTTTGGTCGATTCATACATATATGAAATCAGACATCGTTTGGTCACTCATGTGTATGGCCAAGATCTCAAGACTTGACTTAAGCATAAGTTCATGTGCTCTCTTAAACAACATTGGTATAAGAGCTTGGTTAAGAGTTCATGGAGACCTTGCTCTCATCTCCTTCCTGAAGATCTCATGGTGACCTTGATGGCCTCCTCACTCGCCACAAGTTTCCATGGAGAGCTTAGATATTGATCCTTCTTGTCCATAAGATGTCTATGATGACTTGGGCTATTCCACATGCTCAAACACTCATTGCATTTGAATCTCTTCTTTCCCAAAACCAAATGGATGCACACATCTATTGGTATCTTCATCTTTGCCTCTTGAAGGGGGTTTCAAAAAAGCATATTTTAGAGTTTTGGCAATTGTATCATGTGGGGCTTGAGCTCATACCAATTCCATTACATAGTGCTGGTCTAACCAACAAGCTCGATGACTCACATGTATCTAAGCTATATTGGAAGTAATTTGAATCGAGCACATAAGATTTGTTAGGACTCGAACTCGGGTGGTTATGCTTAAAAAGACACACGCTATCCATAATGGCACCAAAGCATCCAATAGGTGGAACTTTTATCTATTTTATTTGTGCTTAAGATTCCATCTCTACCCAAGGGATGCAAAATGGATTTGCTGCTAGCATTATGGCAGGTGGCTTCTATCTATTTTTTTGCACCCAAGATTCCATCTCTGCCCAAGAGATGCAAAATGGATTCCCTACTATAATTATGGCATGCTTACGTAGAGCCCTAAGTATCAATACTGCAACCTCATGATGGAGGTGCAATCCACATAAGTAGCTCGATCATGATAAAATGTATTCCCTATCGCTTACAGTTAAGAACACATTGGGTGTAGATGGGTTTCGAACCCAAGAGTTTTGAGATCGAATAACATCATTTATCACTAGGCTTGTGCATGTTCAATGGAGACCAATAGTTTATATAGAAACTAGTTTTCTCTTTGTTTCTTTTGTGTGATCATCATTATGTGTTAATGTTGATCCAGCTATATAACCACGCACTGTGAGCTTACCAAATTAGCATCACTATTGTGTTCTTCTCCAAGATATCCAAAGGATATTATTATGTGTACCAGAGAGCAAGACAAGAAGATTAAGGAGATCAATTGGATTTGAAATAAGGGCCCCTTTAAGGCATGGGATAACCTTTTCTCAAGCTTCTCTCAAGGCAAAGCCAAGACATTTATGTACATTAGATGACTGGAGAAGGCACAACTTAAGCGACCCAAGAAGGAAAAGTTTCCATGAGAGGATGGATGAAGCAAGAAAATTGAAGCTATTTGGAGATGGAGAATGGCTCTTGTCGAGGATCAATGGATGGACAATTATTCAGTTGGAGCTAAGTACTTTGCAAGTTATGCTTGATTTCAATACTTGCTTTGCTCTTTGCTTTCATGTAGATTGCATTTAATTATCATTGAAGCATGGTATAAGTCTTCACTTTTGATAATGTTTATGTGATTTTTACAAACATCAATGAAAGCTAAATGGGTGAGCATATATGTATTAGGAAGCACATCAAGCCCCAAGAAAGTTGGCATGCAGCATGCAAGCACATGTATTTGCATATATAAGGGTAGAATTGTTTGCTAAGTAGATAAAAGGATGTACTTTCATAGTAGGTAGCTTACTTTTTCAAGCTCAATTTTGACATTTGGGAAGACAAAAAACTAATTAGTTGCAAAAAGTTATGCTAGCTATAACCTTGCAACTCAAGTAACTAGTAGATCCTCTCCCAGGGTGATACTTAGGTATCACATACTTAACGACAAGTTACATTAAGTATGTTAGATGTATTTCTTAATAAAAGTAGGCACAAGTAGAAAGTCAAGCATTCAATTTTCCTACCACCTTGAAGGGCAAGAAAACATGATTACTTGCAAACTTATAAGATTTATGATGAATCTAAGTCCATGAGATATTTTTTGAGTTATAAAGAAAAGTTAAGTGAGGTTTTACACTTTCTTGTGTATTTCTCTTACATCTAAAAAGGATGATAGCTTATGATGGTTTTTAAAGTTCCATGAGCACTTTGAAGTGAATTCTCTCACTTGATTCCATCACAAGAAGTGATGTAAATCAAAGAAAAGTAACTAAACTTTAGCAGCTATTGAACTTTGAAAGTTCAATAGCTTCATGTTCGGTTCCATGATTCCATGATGTGCATGCCAAGAAACATGGAAACTAAATGATATCTTCTTCTCACTTGAACTATCTAAGAGACTTGTAATTTCAAGATGAAACCTGTTGGAAAACAATGTCGTATTAGTCCAAAAGGCTTCAGTATACACATCATGTGTAATTATCTTTTATACCTGCTCTACAAGAAAAAGAAGAAGGTGCCTTGGTTAAGACAAGAGCCACTCATCCCTGCGACCTAGGTTCAAAACCCGTCGACGTCATCAGATCGGCGCAGCGTGCTTTTTTTTCTTGTGTTTTGAAATAAAACTACAGCGCAAAGCTGGCTTTTTCTGTGAGATTTTCCGAATCGTAGAGCAATTTGCGATCGTGCTTTATCAAGCGATAGCTTTATTTAGATTGCTTTATTGGAGGTGCTTTTCAAGATATACTCAAGGCTATATAATAAGAACTTGGCTTATTGTTTAGATATCCTTCACCTAGTTTCAACACCAAGCTTTGGAGAGCTTTGGTACCTCAATAGAGGTAGTGCTTTTAGAACATGGGGCAGCCATGGTGGTATCTTGGAGCATGTTGAGGAGTAGCTATGAAGTTCTTCTTGGAGAAGAAGAGTGTGCTCACACTCTTGCTTATGGAGAGGACTTACTCATCAGCAGCTTGGTGGTGTGGATTGGCCATTCACATGATGTATTTGAAGATTGTCTTCTACATGAAGATTTCGGGTTACTTCAAAGACATTGGATGGTGGTTAACATAAGATTTACATCTTATGTTAAGAATTCAGGTACATATTCTCTTTATGCACATAGGCACTACTTGGAGTTTATGGAGGCAGTGACCTCCATATCAGGAAGATTCCTATTCGACATAGGTACAAGAGAATCAGTACATATATGCTTTATGCATATTTGGATGAGATGTTCGAGAAGGTATGTTTATATGAGTTTGAGGATTTCTAGCAACAAACTTGTTAGCATTCTTTGCTACTTCTGTAAGTATGTGATCTTTTCACACACGTATCTCACTTAGGGTCTTCCATAGCCTAAGATTAGATGAGGGGCTATTGATTATCAGTTTTAGACTGATCCTTCCTCTTTCTGTCACTCATATTTACTCTTCTGCAACCTATTAGGTCACACATCTCATATACATTTAGATTTCTATCCATACATATGAATATGTTTGTTACATTTACATTCAATCATCCATCTATTTCTGTTCACATAGAGTGGTTGAGAGTTTTGACTCCGACATTGTACATTGAACATTGGTATATATAATAGTGTGAGTAAGCAGTGGCTTACATAACTGTTTACACATGTTGTCTAATCTTTCTCTATCTTTGTCTCATCATTTGTATGATTAAATGTGGTATGTTCATGTTTTGTCAATATTGGAAGATTGCTAGATTCTATGTTGTATATGCTGGACCGGAGCTGTGGTATTAGTATTGGGCCTACTAAATTTCCAACATTTGGTATCCGAGCTTTAGAGTTTTTGGTATCAAAGCTTTAGGGCTTCGGCATTAGTGCATTTAGGCTCATCCAGATTCCCAGGTTCCTAGAATTCCAGGTTAACAACATATGATTTAAGAGCATCTTCTAACATTTGACATTTGACATACACACTCAATCTAGATGAGTAGAGATTTGAGAATTAGACAATTGTGTTACATCTTTGTTCATCAGTGTGGAGTATGAAGTTGATGATCTGTTAGCAGCCGAATACTTCTATAAAGTATATACAAAAGTATTATTTGAAAGTTGGATATCGAGGTACAGTATTTGAGCTAGAGAGGTAACTCTAGAAAGGTAATTCATCATTCAAACAAAAAGTTGGTGAATTTAGTCATTTCAGACATTTGAAGGAGAATTTTGATTCAGAGATATGAGGAGATAATAAAACATGATTCTATATTCACTTCCACTTGTATACCATGTTTGTTTTGTCTCTTAGTCTTAGCACTCGAGGAAGAGAAAAGTTCATTTGAAGAAGTTAAGAGTGCTTGCTACTTCAAGATGAAGAGAACAAAACGTATGGGAGAGAAGTTTGAAGATGTTGACATCATCAGGTGGAAGAAAGATGCAGAAAAAGAAGGTCCACCAATTCCAAAGGGAAAGTAAGATTTCCTTTTCTCATATATTTTCCATATACTTTTCCTATTTTATCCTCTACACCCAAAGACAAGTCTACGAGAACATCTTCTATGAAGATAGTCTAAAGAAGAAGCAGTTTCTTGTTTTGCATTATACTTGGTCATGTTTTAGTAGGATTTGACAAAGAATTGCATTGAGAGAAAGAAAAGCAATAGATTTTGAAGACAACTTGTATATTTTGACTCATATGCATGAGTTATATATAAGTTTAAGATTTTAAGCAGGCAGCTTATATGTTCCCTCAAAGAATTCTTGGAGTGTCAATGCAAAGCTACTTGGTATATGACAAGTTGCAGAGAAGTATATTAGTATAGAATTTGATCTAGAGAGGTAACTCTAGAAAGCTAATTCATCATTCACACAAAAGGTTGGTGAATTTAGTCATTTCAGACATTTGAAGCAGAATTTTGATTCAGAGATATGAGGAGATGATAAAGCATGATTCGATATTCACTTCCACTTGTGTACCATGGTTTTTTTGTCTCTTACTCTTAGCACTAGAGGAAGAGAAAAGTTCATTTGAAGAAGTTAAGAGTGCTTGCTACTTCAAGATGAAGAAAACAAAACGTATGGAAGAGAAGTTTGAAAATGTTCACATCATCAGGTGGAAGAAAGATGCAGAAAAAGAAGGTCCAACAATTCCAAAGGGAAAGTAAGACTTCCTTTTCTCATATATTTTCCATATACTTTTCCTATTTTATCCTCTACACCCAAAGACAAGTCTACGAGAACATCTTGTGTGAAGATAGTCTAAAGAAGAAGCAGTTTCTTGTTTTGCATTATACTTGGTCATGTTTTAGTAGGATTTGACAAAGAATTGCATTGAGAGAAAGAAAAGCAGTAGATTTTGAAGACAAATTGTATATTTTGACTCATATGTATGAGTTATATATAAGTTGAAGATTTTAAGCAAACACCTTATATGTTCCCTCAAAGAATCCTTGGAGTGTCAATACAAAGCTACTTGGTATATGATAAGTTGTAGAGAAGTATATTTCTTCTTTATCTAACTCTTGAGGTAAAAGAGTATTTGTAGCAGATGTTGAAGACTTGAGTTAAGGTTTTGTGTTTGGAAAGGTTACCTCATATTTAGTATTTTCAAAAAACTTCAAAAAAATCAGATTTTTGATGTACTAGTTGGTTGAAGAATCTACTTTTTATGATTGTCTTGATTTTTGGATACATGCTTGTATTCAAAAAGGTGTTCCATCAGATCCTATCACTTGATTGAGGTGGAGTTATCCAAACAAAGTCAAGCAGGTACTATCACATTTCACCCGGGCAGAATATGAAGAGATGAAGTATCAACCTGTAGCTTTTGGAGTTCTCAAGGTGAGAAGTTTGTCCACTTATGTTTCAAGTACAATTTGCAGATTCTTGGAAAGGATTTGGATAAAGGAAAGTTTTACAACTTTATGTGAGAAGCATGGACACTTGGAGACACTCAGGTAGCAAATCAAATGTTCATTCATGAAGGTTTGATGAGGGCAAACTCTACACAGGTATTTTGTTGGAGAGATCTTGATAGATCTAGATAGATCTTGTATGATCTTGAATGATCATGAAAGATCTTGAGTATTTATGAGTCAATTTTCTATCCTTTGTTTGTAAGGTTCTTAGCATTGGAGGAAGTAAGTCAAAGATTCATATTCTTTCAGATTTGTGTTGCAGAGAAAAAGAAGAAGATACTTGTTATGTTGCAAAAGATTATAGATCCTAAAATGCTTTCAGTAAGTTCTTTTTGTTATCATGTAATACATGAGCTAACCTTACTCTTTAATATGGAAAGTTGAGGAAGAAACAGTGGAAGCTATTAGCAACTGCGCAGTGCTAATAAAAAGGGTTCAGAGATTGTGTTTCAGATACAGGTATTGATCACTTAAGATCGGATTTATTGAAAGAAGGAAGACATTCCAGATTTCATAAAGTCTGATATATTTGAAGAATTCTGGATACTAGTGTTAAATAATCCAGGGGGTGATGAAACACGAAGACTTATTTTCAGCCATATGTGGAAGAATGCAAAGTCATACCTACATGTATTCCTATATTTCCTTTGTGAGGTTCTCTTTATGTTCCAGCTTTGAAAGAAGAAGGAATAAGGAGAATGTCTGGAGAAAGTTCCTATTAGGATGTTCCTGTTTAGGAGAAGGTTCCAGAGTTCTATTGAAGAGAAATTTGATATTTCAGAGAGGTATGTTTGAGAGGTGCGCACATATATGTTTATACTAGATTCTGAAGGAAAGAGGTATGAAGGATTTACAGATGAAGACATGATGACATCATAGATAGATTTTTTGATGAGACTCATGAGTTGATTTCAGTTGATTTCAGTTGATTTCAGTTGAGTTGAGTTGAGTTGACCTGAGTACAGTGAGAGATGAACCAACAGTGTTCATAATACACTAAGTTGTGAGTTGTCAGTCACAGGTTCCAGGATTCAGTTCTTGATTATGATTAATGTATTTACATGACACAACAGAAGTACGTTGAGAAAGCTTTCATAAAGTAAATGCAAATATGTGGATCCTAGTGTATGTTTTCAGGTTTGAGAAAACAGGAGATAGTAGGTTGAGAGTCAGTACTTGCTACATTTGTTGTCAAGCAAATGATTGCTTCATGAGTACACTATTGGATATCTAGTTTGCATATTTTCTCAGGTATTATGGTTCATATTCATCAAGTTCAGGTGTTTGAAGTTTGAAGGAAAGTCAAATTCAGTTTTGAAGAAGACTTTTGAAGAAAATATTTGAAGGTCAATTGGGGAGTACAAGCTTCAAGCTTGTGATAGTTTGCAGCTTATGATAGTTTGCAGATCGAGTCATGTTTGTACTAATATGACATTGCAGGGGGGATTGTTGGAAAACAATGTCCTATTAGTCCAAAAGGCCTCAATATACACAACATGTGTAGCTCTCTTTTATACTTCCTCTACAAGAAAAAGAAGAAGGCCCCTTGGTTAATACAAGAGCCTCTCATCCCTACGACTTGGGTTCAAAACCCATCGGCAACATCAGATCGGCGCAGCGTGATTTTTTTTCTAGTGTTTTGAAATAAAACTACAACACGAAGATAGATTTTTCCGTGAGATTTTCCAGATCGTAGAGCAATTTGCGATCGTGCTTTATCAAGCGATAGCTTTCTTTAGATTGCTTTATTGGAGGTGCTTTTCAAGATATACTCAAGGCTATATAACAAGAACTTGGCTTATTGTTTAGATATCCTTCACCTAGTTTCAACATCAAGCTTTGGAGAGCTTTGGTACCTCAATAGAGGTAGTGCTTTTAGAACATGGGGTAGCCATGGTGCTATCTTGGAGCATGTTGAGGAGCGGCTATGAAGTTCTTCTTGGAGAAGAAGAGTGTGCTCACACTCTTGCTTATGGAGAGGACTTACTCATCAGCAGCCTGGTGGTGTGGATCGGCCATTCACATGATGTATTTGAAGATTGTCTTCTACATGAAGATTTTGGGTTACTTCAAAGACATTGGATGGTGGTTAACATAAGATTTACATCTTATGTTAAGAATTCAGGTACATATTTTCTTTATGCACACAGGTACTACTTGGATTTTATGGCGGCAGTGACCTCCATATCAGGAAGAGTCCTATTCGGCATAGGTACAAGAGAATCAGTACGTATATGCTTTATGTATATTTGGATGAGATGTTCGAGAAGGTATGTTTATATGAGTTTGAGGATTTTTGGCAGCAAACTTGTTAGCATTCTTTGCTACTTTTGTAAGTATGTGATCTTTTCACACACGTATCTGGCTTAGGGTCTTGCATAGCCTAAGGTTAGATGAGGGTTTGTTGATTATCAGTTTTAGACTAATCCTTTCTCTTTCTGTCACTCATATTCACTCTTCTACAACCTATTAGGTCACACATCTCATATATATTCAGATATCTATCCATACATCTCAATATGTTTGTTACATTTGTACATTCAGTCATCCATCTATTTTTGTTCGCATAGAGTGGTTGAGAGTTTTGACTCCCACATTGTACATTGAACATTGGTATATATGATAGTGTGAGTAAGCAGTGGCTTACGTAACACTTTACTCATGTTGTCTAATCTTTCTCTATCTTTGTCTCATCATTTGTATGATTAAATGTGGTATGTTCATGTTTTGTCAATATTGGAAGATTGCTAGATTCTATGTTGTATATGCTGGACCTATGGAACCTTGGAGCTGTGGTATTAGTATTGGGCCTACTAAATTTCCAACATTTGGTATCCGAGCTTTATATTTTTTGGTAACAAAAGTATTGTTTGAAGACCAAGACTTGATGAAGAGAAGGCTACTTCAAATTCAAGGAAGAACAATGGTTTGGAGAAAATGAAGGAAGCAGATCAACATCAAATCACAGGTATCAGTTTTTACTATCAGATTATCATTTGCACATCATATCTTAGAAGAGCAGTTATGAAGAGATTTGAAGGATTCAAGGAGTGCATTTATACACTTTCATTATTTGAAAGTTAAAGACTACATCAAAACAGGTATCTAGAGGTTTTTCTAGAGAGTTTTGAGAGATCTCTTTCATGGCAAGAAAACTCATCTAAGAAGACAAATGTGGAGAGCATCACTTTTGTTTGTAGCCAATTTTCTGTTGTAAGTTGGTTGGATATCCAGGTATAGAATTTGATCTAGAGAGGTAACTCTAGAAAGGTAATTCATCATTTAGACAAAAGGTTGGTGAATTTAGTCATTTCAGACATTGAAGGAGAATTTTGATTCAGAGATATGAGGAGATGATAAAACATGATTCTATATTCACTTCCACTTGTATACCATGTTTGTTTTGTCTCTTACTCTTAGCACTAGAGGAAGAGCAAAGTTCATTTGAAGAAGTTAAGAGTGCTTGCTACTTCAAGATGAACAGAACAAAAGGTATGGAAGAGAAGTTTGAAGATGTTGACATCATCAGGTGGAAGAAAGATGTAGAAAAAGAAGATCCAACAATTCCAAAGGGAAAGTAAGACTTCCTTTTCTCATATATTTTCCATATACTTTTCCTATTTTATCCTCTACACCCAAAGACAAGTCTACGAGAACATCTTGTGTGAAGATAGTCTAAAGAAGAAAGTTTCTTGTTTTGCATTATACATGGTCATGTTTTAGTAGGATTTGACAAAGAATTGCATTGAGAGAAAGAAAAGCAATAGATTTTGAAGACAACTTGTATATTTTGACTCATATGTATGAGTTATATATAAGTTGAAGATTTTAAGCAGGCAGCTTATATGTTCCCTCAAAGAATTCTTGGAGTGTCAATACAAAGCTAAGGTATATGAAAAGTTGCAGAGAAGTATATTTCTTCTTTATCTAAGTCTTGAGGTAAAAGAGTATTTGCAGCAGATGTTGAAGACTTGGGTTTAGGTTTTGTGTTTGGAAACGTTACTTGATATTTAGTATTTTCAGAAAACTTTAGAAAATTCAGATTTATGATGTACTACTTTGAAGAATCTACTTTTTATGATTGTCTTGATTTTTGGATACATGCTTGTATTCAAAAAGGTGTTCCATCAGATCCTATCACTTGATTGAGAAGTGGAGTTAGCCAAAGAAAGTCAAGCAGGTACTATCACATTTTACCCCGGTAGAATATGAAGAGATGAAGTATCAACTTGCAGCTTTTGGAGTTCTCAAGGTGAGAAGTTTGTCCACTTATGTTTCAAGTAGAATTTGTAGATTCTTGGAAAGGATTTGGTTAAAGAAAAGTTTTACAAATTTATGTCAGAAGCATGGACACTTGGAGACATTCAGGTAGCAAATCAAACATTCAATCATGAAGGTTTGATGAGAGCAGATTCTACACAGGTATTTTGTTGGAGAGATCTTGATAGATCTAGATAGATCTCGTATGAACTTGGATGATCTTGAATGATCTTGAATGATCTTGAATGATCATGAAAGATCTTGAGTATTTATGAGTGAGCTTTCTATCCTTTGTTTGTAAGGTTCTTAGCATTGGAGGAAGTAAGTCAAAGATTCAGATTCTTTCAGATTTGTGTTGCAGAGAAATAGAAGAAGATACTTCTTATGTTGCAAAAAGATTATGGATCCTAAAATGCTTTCAGTAAGGTTTTTTTGTTATCATGTAATACATCAGCTAGCCTTATTCTTTAATATGGAAAGCTGAGGAAGAAACAGTGGAAGCTATCAGCAACTGTGCAGTGCTAATAAAAAGGGTTCATAGATTTTGTTTCAGATACAGGTATTGATCATTGAAGATCGGATTTATTGAAAGAAGGAAGACGTTCCAGATATCATAAAGTCTGATATATTTGAAGAATTATGGATACTAGTATTAAACCATCTAGGGGGTGATGAAACATGAAGACTTATTTTCAGCCATATGTGGAAGAATGCAAAGTCATATCTACAGGTATTCCTATTTCAGGTATTCCTATATTTCCTTTGTCAGGTTCTCTTTATGTTCCAGCTTTGAAAGAAGAAGGAAGAAGGAGAATGTCTTGAGAAAGTTCCTGTTAGGATGTTCCTGTTCAAGAGAAGGTTCCAGAGTTCTATTGAAGAGAAATTTGATATTTCAGAGAGGTATGTTTGAGAGGTGCACACATATATGTTTATACCAGATTCTGGAGGAAAGAGGTATGAAGGATTTACAGATGAAGACATGATGACATCATAGATAGATTTTTTGATGAGACTCATGAGTTGATTTCAGTTGATTTTAGTTGAGTTGAGTTGAGTTGACTTGAGTACAGTCAGAGATGAACCAACAGTGTTCATAATACACTAAGTTGTGAGTTGTCAGTCACAGGTTCCATAATTCAATTCTTGATTATGATTAGTGTATTTACATGACACAGCAGAAGTACGTTGAGAAAGCTTTCGTAAAGTAAATGCAAATATGTGGATCCTAGTGTATGTTTTCAGGTTTGAGAAAACAAAAGATAAGAGGTTCAGAGTCAGTACTTGCTACATTTGTTGTCAAGCAAATGATTGCTTGATGAGTACACTATTGGAGATCTAGTTTGCATATTTTCTTAGGTATTATGGTTCATATTCATCAAGTTCAGGTGTTTAAAGTTTGAAGGAAAGTCAAATTCAGTTTTGAAGAAGACTTTTGAAGAAAAGATTTGAAGGTCAATTCGGGAGTACAAGCTTCAAGTTTGTGATAGTTTGCAGCTTATGATAGTTTGCAGATCCAGTCTTGTTTGTACCATTATGACATTGCAGGGGGGATTGTTGGAAAACAATGTCCTATTAGTCCAAAAGGCCTGAGTATACACAATATTTGTAGGTCTCTTTTATACTTCCTCGACAAGAAAAAGAAGAAGGCACCTTGGTTAAAACAAGAGCCTCTCATCCCTGCGACCTGGGTTCAAAACCCATCGACGGCATCAGATTGGTGCTACGCGATTTTTATTTCTAGTGTTTTGAAATAAAAGTACAGCGCGAAGATGGATTTTTCCGTGAGATTTTCCAGATCGTAGAGCAATTTGCGATCGTACTTTATCAAGCGATAACGTTATTTAGATTGCTTTATTGGAGGTGCTTTTCAAGATATACTCAAGGCTATATAACAAGAACTTGGCTTATTGTTTAGATATCCTTCACCTAGTTTCAACACCAAGCTTTGGAGAGCTTTGGTACCTCAATAGAGGTAGTGCTTTTAGCACATGGGGCAGCCATGGTGCTATCTTGGAGCATGTTGAGGAGCACCTATGAAGTTCTTCTTGGAGAAGAAGAGTGTGCCCACACTCTTGCTTATGGAGAGGACTTAGTCATCAGCAGCTTGGTGGTGTGGATCGGCCATTCACATGATGTATTTGAAGATTGTCGTCTACATGAAGATTTCGGATCACTTCAAAGACATTGGATGGTGGTTAACATAAGATTTACATCTTATGTTAAGAATTCAGGTACATATTCTCTTTATGCACACAGGTACTACTTGGAGTTTATGGAGGCAGTGACCTCCATATCAGCAAGAGTCCTATTCGGCATAGGTACAAGAGAATCAATACGTATATGCTTTATGCATATTTGGATGAGATGTTTGAGAAGGTATGTTTATATGAGTTTGAGGATTTCTGGCAGCAAACTTGTTTTTAGCATTCTTTGCTACTTTTGTAAGTATGTGATCTTTTCACACACATATCTGACTTAGGGTCTCCCATAGCCTAAGGTTAGATGAGGGTTTGTTTATTATCAGTTTTAGATTGATCCTTCCTCTTTCTGTCACTCATATTCACTCTTCTACAACCTATTAGGTCACACATCTCATATATATTCAGATTTCTATCCATAGATCTAAGTACATTGTTACATTTGTACATTCACTCATCCATCTATTTCTGTTCACATAGAGTGGTTGAGAGTTTTGACTCCCACATTGTACATTCAACATTGGTATATATGATAGTGTGAGTAAGCAGTGGCTTACGTAACACTTTACACATGTTGTCTAATCTTTCTCTATCTTTGTCTCATCATTTGTATGATTAAATGTGGTATGTACATGTTTTGTCAATATTGGAAGATTGCTAGATTCTATGATGTATATGCTGGACCTATGGAACCTTGGACCTGTGGTATTAGTATTGGGTCTATTAAATTTCCAACAAAACCTAGACAAGTGATCTTTAGGACATGAGATAAGTTCCTAAAGATAATAATTTAAATGAAATAGTATAGTTTTCTATTTCATGAATCACACCATTTTTCTTATCATATTCAAGGTGAACTTCTCTTTTGGGAATATAAGAAGTTCCACGAAATGGATTTCAATTAATCGATGAACTTTTTCCAAAATAAGACCTAAGTTCATAAATATGTTAGGACAGATACCCAATGATGTCCGTTTGAAATATATTCTAAAGATAGAATCTATCACATGATGGAAGCTTCAATTTCTTTGCAAGTATATTTTCTAGAAAAAAGGATAGAATAATTAAGCCTAAGTGATGATTAGGAAAGGGAAAATAATAATCTTCAGGATATAGATGTTTAGCCAACCAAACTGTCTAGAAAATAACTTCCTGGCATGCTAAAGTTAGACAATATGGGATCCCTAAACCTCAAGGTGGTTGTAAACCACAAAAGAAGTTGCAACATGCCCAAGTTCTACCTAATAGGAGGAGCAAAGCATTAGCTTTCTTAAGTGACAAAGGAGACAATGATGTGTTCATAATAAAATTATTGTCCAATCATTCAATGATTAAGAGATGCTTGTACTTTAAACTATGCAACCACATTGGGTTGTCAAAATATGTTTGAAGTACTCAAGTAGCATAGAAAGATTGAACAATAACAATAATTTGTTACAAACTCAAGAAAATGAATACTTATCATATAAATGAAAGTTCAAGTCAAACTTTCATAATGGAATAGGAAACCATATCCTAAGGTGACATTTATCCTTTAGTTTCACACTCATGAAATGAACACAACTCATGCAATAAAGATTTAGAGAGTATTGCCCAAAAGTCTAGAAGTAATGTCAAGTATTTGAAGAATATAATTCTCCTTAGTAGTGAGAATGGATTTCTTCAAGTTAGTTAGGTAGCAAGTAGTTCCTAAGAAGTCCCAAACCACCAGTAGTGGTACTTAAAGTCCAATGTTTGATATAGCCCACAGGTTTATCAATCTTTATGAGATTTTAAGTTTTGGAATTCGAAAGGCATTAGCACATGGTGGACTTGAGTTGAGGGAAATATCTCTAAAAATCCCATGGGTAAGCCAAGAAGATTTAGAAAGTTTTGATAGATCTTAAAAATAAAGATTAAGTCTCTGTTATTACTGCAAGGTCAACAAGATTGCTTAACAAAGTTTGTCCAAGAACTTGTGATTGTAACTACTATGAATTTTTCCCAAGTATTGCCAATAAAGCTCATGATGACTCATGAGTGTTACCTTTGTTGATATATTTTGGTAGTGATGAATGTGAACACATTTAGGCATGTCGATGCATTTTTTTTCCCTCTTTAGGAGGTTTTTTCCCCCGGTTTGTATATACACCTATAACCCTAATGGGTTACTTGTCTTTGTACATTCACTTGGTAATACATTCAGTATAGTGTGTTGTGCTCCAAGATTCTTCTTCTTCCTTGTGTTGTTTGTGTGCTTCTGCAGACCTCAAACTCTAACAATTGGTATCAAAGCAGGTCACTTCTTCGTTTAGGGCATCGTCAACACACCTCGGGTCACAATCTCATAATCTCTCAAGGCTTTTAGGAATTCAAAACAAATTTTGTCTTTTTGTGCCAAACATATATACATGTTTTGGTTTGCCAGTACAAGCACCTCAAATTCTATTACAGGTTTAGCAGAACTCGATAGGTAGTTCTATTCAACTTTTTGAGATACAATCATTTTTTTGCATTAGGGTGTTTTAGTTAGTGGCCATGGCTGAAAGCAATGATGTATTCTGTATGTTGGCTATTGAGGATAAGTTGAATGGTACCACATACTTTTTCTGATTCTTACTAGGCTGGTTGCTATGACACTCATGTGTCCACTGGTGCCTTTTCCTTCATGCTTGGTAGCTCATGTATATCGTGGTTGAGCAAGAAGCAACCTATTGTGGCCCCTTCTAGTTGTGAGGCTGACTATAGGGAAGCTTTCACAGCATTGTTGAGTGCGTGTTGCTTAGATGCCTTATGGCTAATTTGGATGTTGGATAGTCTTTTGCCACCACCATCTTCACTTAGAGTCAGAGCACATTGGCAGTTGCGAGGAACCCTATGTTCCATGCTCGCACTAAGCACATTGAGGTGCATTATCATTATGTTAGGGAGAGGTTCTCTGCTGGAAACTTCAGCTTGGCGTATGTGCCCATGCAGGAGAACATTGCAGACCTTTTCATGAAGGCTCTACCTAGGGAGAAGTTTGAAGCTTTTTGCAAAGCTTTGGGCTTACTTCCTTTTGTGGATTGATTACCGATAGCTTGGCACTTTCTTATACATGAGTGCCAGCTCCTTGTCCACCGCATCACTCCGAGGGGGGATTTGTTGATATATTTAGGTAGTGACGTGTGTGAACACACTAGGACCGTCGAGGGACTTTTTTCCCTCTTTAGGAGGTTTTTTTTCCTGGCTTGTATATACACCTATTGCCCTAACAGCTTACTTATCTTTGTAAATTCTAGTGATAATACATTCAGTATTTTGTGTTGTGCTCCAAGCTTCTTCTTCCTTGTGCTGTTTATGTGCTGTTGCACACCTTGATCTCCAACAAGATCATTGCGATGTGCATGAAACACACTTAGGATAATCATGGCATGTTTCCCCTCTTTAGGAGGTTTTTTCCTCCAAACTTGTGTATATGCCTTTAACCCTAATGGAATATTTATCTTTGTACATTCACTTAGCAATAGACTTAAAGTTGTGATCCAAGCTTCTTCTTCTTCCTTGTTTCTTTTGTGCTTCTATAGTCCTCCAACTTCAAAAATCTGTATTAGATTGAGTCATTGATTTCCACATGGCATCATTGAAACCCTTCCAATCACAAGCTTGAAATTGCATGAAATTTAGTGAGCATGTTCAAGATCATTTGTAGTTCCAAAAAGCTTTGATATGTGGTGTCAAAATTTTGATTTGAGCTTGTTTTGGCCTCTAAACATAGTATTTCAGCAATTGTATAGGAAATTTCATCCTTTTGTGTCAAATATGTATACTATTTTTCATTTGCTAGTACAAGTGTTTCGAAGTTTTTTACATGTATAGTGGAGCTGGACTTTTGAGAAACATTCAATTTTTTACATCAGGGTATAGTCATTGGCTATGGTTGAAAGCAATGATGTGTTTCATATGTTGGTTGTTGAGGATGGTTCTAACTACCCATTATGGGCATACATGATGTGTCATGTATTGATAGCAAAAAGCTTGTGGAATATTATGTAAGGTGTCAAAATATGTCCACTTGCAATTGTTATGATAGTAGATCATAGAGATGGTGTTGAAGATGATGATATTTAATTTCTTGGTCCTACTATGATTCCTATTGTGCCTAATTCTAAGCATTTTTTTTGGAATGGAAGAGATAAACATACACATGCACTCAAGCTGAAAAAGAGACAAAGAAGAAAGAGGTTCGAATGGTTGCTGTAGAGGCATGTACACCTAAAAATCAATCCACTAACCTTGTTTAGAATGAAGAATGAGCATTTACCACTC
Organism: Ceratopteris richardii; assembly: GCA_020310875.1. Taxonomy (NCBI): domain Eukaryota; kingdom Viridiplantae; phylum Streptophyta; class Polypodiopsida; order Polypodiales; family Pteridaceae; genus Ceratopteris; species Ceratopteris richardii. The sequence goes on from CM035419.1 coordinate 120,820,596, forward strand.
ATTGTAGCTATGAACTGTTTTCTCATGAGTAGAGTATGTGTGTATTAGACTCAGATGTTTGGTATTTTGCTAGTGATGCAACCAAACATATTACCTTGCAACATAGTTTCTTCACTTCAATCAAGCATGCACATATTGGGAATATTTTCATACATGAAAAAAAATCCTCTTATCCTATCATGGGATTTGGAAAGAGCATTCTTACTACCATTGATGGTAGTTGTCTCAGACTATCAGTTGCCTTTTATGTGCCACAAATCAAGAAAAAGTATTATCAATTTCAACACTTGCCAAAATTAGCTTGGCTATTAAATTTATTGATGATAAATGTATATTTTATGAAGAGAACAATGCTAATATCATTGCTTGTGGCATTTTATGTCATGGTTTGTATAAGATCATAGATTATGAAAAATCCACGAATGATTCATCAATTGAATTTCATGATTCTCAGGCTATTTCAGATGCAAAGCTTCGGCATGCACACTTTGATCATCTGAATTTTGCTAGTTTGGTTCACCTACAAAAATAAAAAATGATGTCCACTTTGCCCAAAATTGAGGCAGCTTCTAAAAATGTTTATAAGGGTTGTATTTTGGGTAAATTGCACCCTTCTTCCCTTGCCAAAGATGGTTCCATTGAAGTTGCATATAAGTCGAAGCTTGTTTAGAGTATGTTTGTTGCCTATGCAGACACCATACTTCATGACTTTAAGTGATGAATTTTCTACTTATGCATGGGTTTGTCAATTGAAAGTTAAGTATGAAATCTTTATGTGCTTTAAACTGTTCTTGGTTACAATTGAAAATATGTCAGCATGTAAAATGGGCACCCCCCAATCTGATCGAGGGGTGGTGTATGTGTTTTGAGTTTAATGTATATCTAGCTAATCATTGGAAAAACCATCAATGTATAGTATCGTATACACCTCAAAAAAATGAATTTGCTGAGAGAAAGAATAGGTCCCTCATGGAAATGGCAAAGTGTACGGTCAAAAGTGAGGTGTTACCACATCTTCTTGCTTGAGTTTGCTATGTGTGGAACATATGTACTTACTAGAAGTCCCATCAAAGCATTGTATTCTATGTTGGAAATTTAGTAGGCTCATTACTAATACCACAGGTCCAAGGTTCCATAGGTCCAACATATAGAACATAGAATCTAGCAATTTTCCAATATTGACAAAACATGAACATACCACATTTAATCATACAAATGATGAGACAATGATAGAGAAAGATTAGACAACATGTGTAAAGTGTCACGTAAGCCAAGGCTTACTCACACTATCATATATACCAATTGTCAATGTACAATGTGGGAGCAAAACTCTCAACCACTCTATGTGAACAGAAATAGATGGATGAGTGAATGTACAAATGTAACAAACATATTCAAATGTATGGACAAAAATCTAAATATATATGAGATGTGTGACCTAATAGGTTGTAGAAGAGTGAATATGAGTGACAGAAAGAGGAAGGATCAGTCTAAAATTAATAATTAGCAAACCCTCATCTAACCTTAGGCTATGGAAGACCCTAAGTTAGACACATGTGTGAAAAGATCACATACTTACAAAAGTAGCAAAGAATGCTAAGAAGTTTGCTGTCAGAAATCCTCATACTCATGTGAACCACCTTCTCTAACACCTCATCCAAATGCATGTAGCATGCATGTACTCATTCTCCTTTAGATATGCCAAATAGAACTCCTCCTCATATGGATGCCACTGCCTCCATAAGCTCCAAGTAGTACTTGTGTGCATAAAGAGAATATGTACCTGAATTCTTAACATAAGATGCAAATCTTATGTTAACCACCATCCAATGTCTTTGAAGTAACCCAAAATCTTCATGTAGAAGATATCCTTCAGATACATCATGTGGATGGCTGATCCACACCACCAAGCTCCTAATAGATAATTCCTCTCCATAAGCAAGAGTGTGAGCACACTCTTCTTCTCCAAGAAGAACTCCATAGCCGCTCCTCAACATGCTCCAAGATAGCACCATGGCTGCCCCATGTGCTAAGCACCACCTCTATTGAGGGACCAAGCTTCCAAAGCTTGTGTTGAAATAGGTGAAGGATGAAATAACAATGAGCTATGCTCTTCTTATATAGCTTTGTGATCTCTTAAAAAGCTCTTGAATAAAATCTATCACTCCAATAAAGCATAATATAAAAATAGTGTATGCAATCGCCACTTGGAAACGTAATCGGAAAAAGAACTTCATCTCTCGATGGTGTTTTGCTTTATTGTAAAAAGCATGAACAAAAACTCTTCTTCACGATCTGCACGCTGCACTGTCCAGGAATTCTACCCAAGTGGGTTCGATAGAAGACGTTTGCCTTATCCATGGCACCAAGTGCCTTTGCTTGTAGAGAGGAGTAGTATCATATATAGACATGCTATGTTACCTGAGCAAAATTTGACCCAATAGAACATTGTTTCCAACAATCCCCCCTGCAATGTCATATTGGTACAAATTGGACTAGATATGCAAACTTCATAATCTTCAATCTTGTACTCCCCAAATTGACCTTCAAACCTTTTCTTCAAAAGTCTTCTTCAAAACTGAATTTGACTTTCCTTCAAAAAAACTTGAACTTGCTGAATATGAACCATAATACTTGAGAAAATATGCAAACTAGATATCCAATAGTGTACACATCAAGCAATCACTGCTTGACAACAAATGTAGCAAGTACTGACTCTGAACCTGCTATCTCCTGTCTTCACAAACCTAAAAATATACACTAGAATCCACATATTTGCATTTACCTTACGAAAAATGTTTCTCAACGTACTTCTGTTGCGTCATGTAAATACACTAAACATAACCAAGAACTGAATCCTGGAACTTGTGACTGACAACTCACAACTTAGTGTATTATGAACACTACTGGTTCATCTATGACTGTACTCAAGTCAACTTAACTCAACTCAACTCATGAGTCTCATCAAAATATCTATGATGTCATCATATCTTCATCTTTGTTCAATCTGTAAGTCTTTCATACCTCTTTCCTTCAGAATTTGGTATAAACATATAGGTGTGCACCTCTGAAACATATCTCTCTGAAATATCAAGCTTCTCTTCAATAGAACTCTAGAACCTTCTCCTGAATAGGAACACCTAACAAGAACTTTCTCCAGACATTCTCCTTCTTCCTTCTTCTTTCAAAGCTGGAACATAAAGAGAACCTAACAAAGGAAATATAGAAATACCTGAAATAGGAATACCTGTAGATATGACTCTGCATTCTTTTATATGGCTGAAAATAAGTCTTCATGTTTCACAACCCCCTCGATGATTTAACACTAGTATCCAGAATTCTTCAAATATATCAGACTTTATGAAATCTGGAACGTCTTCCTTCTTTCAATAATTATGATCTTCTGTGATCAATACCTGTATCTAGAACAAAATCTCTTGAACCCTTTTTATTAGCATTGTACACATGCCAATAGCTTTTCTTGTCATTCCTCAGCTTTCCATATTATAGAATAAGGTTAGCTGAAAGCATTTTAGGATTCATAACCTTTTGCAACATAACAAGTATCTTCTTCTATTTTTTGCAACACAAATATGATAGAATTGAATCTTTGACTTACTTCCTCCAATGCTAAGAATCTTCTCAAACAAAGGATAAACAACTGACTCATAAATACTCAAGATCTTACATGATCTATCTAGATCTATCAAGATCTCTGCAATAAAATACCTGTGTAGAATCTGCTCACATCAAACCTTCATGAATGAATGTTTGATTTGCTCCCTGAATGTCTCCAAGTGTCCATGCTTCTCGCAAAGTTGTAAAACTTTTCTTCAAACAAATCCTTTCCCAAGAATATGCAACTCCTACTTGAAACATAAGTGGACAAACTTCTCACCTTGAGAACTCCAAAAGCTGCAAGTTGATACTTCATCTCTTCATATTCTACACGGGTGAAATGTGATAGTACCTGCTCGAAAAATCAAGACAATCATAGAAAGTAGATTCTTCAACTCACGAGTACATCAAAACTCTGAATTTTCTGAAGTTTTCTGAAAATGCTGAATATGAGGGAACCTTTCCAAACATAAAACCTCAACCCAAGTCTTCAACCTGCTACAAAAGACTCTTTTACCTCAAGAGTTAGATAAAGAAGAAATATAGTTCTTTGTAACTTGTCATGTACCAATTAGCTCTGTATTGATACGCCAAGAATTCTTTGAGGGAACATATAAGCTGCTTGCTTAAAAAAACTTCAACTAAAACATAACTCATACACATATGAGTCAAAACATATATCTGCTACTTTTCTTTCTCTCAATGCAATTCTTTGTCAAAACCTACTAAAACATGACCAAGTATAGTGCAAAACAAGAAACTTCTTCTTTTTTTTCTTCACACAAGATGTTCTCGTAGACTTGTCTTTGGATGTAGAGGATAAAATAGGAAAAGTATATGGAAAATATGAGAGAAAAGGAACTCTTACCTTTCTTTTGGAAATATTGGACTTTCTTCTTCTGCATCTTTCGTTCACCTGATGATGTCAACATCTTCAAACTTCTCTTCCATACCTTTTGTTCTCTTCATCTTGAAGTAGCAAGCACTCTTATCTTCTTCAAATGAATTTTTCTCTTCCTCTAGTACTAAGAGTAAGAGACAAAACAAACATAGTATAAAATGGAAGTGAATATAGAATCATGTTTTACCATCTCCTCATATCTCTTGAGTCAAAATTCTTCTTCAAATGACTGGTATGACTAAATTCATCAACCTTTTGTCTGAATGATGAATTACCTTTCTAGAGTTACCTCTCTAGATCAAATTTTGTACCTAGATATTCAACCAACTTACAACAAAAAATTGGCTGAACACAAAACTCATCCCATCTCCAAATTTGTCTTCTTAGATGAGCTATCTTGTCCTGAGAAAAAACTCTAGATACCTGTTTTTGATGTAGCCTTTAACTTTCAGATAATGAAAGTATTTAAAAGCAATCCTTCAAATCTCTTCATAACTACTCTTTTAAGATATGACTTGCAAATGATAATCTGATAGTAGAAACTGATACCTATGATTTGATGTTGATCTGATTCCTTCATCTTCTTCAAACCATTGTTTTTCCTTGAATTTGAAGTAGCCTTCTGTAGCTCAGTGATGAGTAGCACCTCCTTTAATGTCAATCCGGGGAGACGTGAGGATTGTATGATGACCTCGAGCAAGTGAAGGCACAAGTGCGTGAGTGAGAAGCACACAAACATGCACACACATACACACACACGCGCACACACAACAAGAACAAAGAGGAAGACAATGGAGTTCTTTCAGATTACTTTCAAAATGCTCATACAAGTTCAATTCAATTGCAAGCTAACCTCAAAAATGAGCTCTCTAGCTCTATTTATAGTTTTTCACTAGGTTTTGGCCCTGTCCAGACCTAGTGTCCGGCCTAGTTAAAAATTAGGTTCTAGGGCCTATTTGGAGGTTCAAACGGAGTCTAAAAAATGTGAAAACTGATAGGTAGGTACTTCTAAAGCTCCTCAAGCTCAAGGACTCCTTGGCTTGCACAAAATGGAGCTACAAAAATTTGAAATGGTATTTACAATGGTTTTTAGTGATGAAAATCACTATTTTTGTAGGGATTTCTTCTAACATTTTGACATACATTTCCTGGAGCGCCCTACTTGCTCCTTCTTCTTGTGTGCCCAACTCTTTGATGCATGAAAAATTTAAATGGCCTACTTGCCAGATCTTCTTTGACTACTGTGTCTGCTTGTGCTTTCTCTTCGCTCCGACTCCCTTCGTATGCTTCCTTGTCTTGTGAGTCCTTCAGTTCCTTGACTACTGCCAACACCCCCCCTCTCTCGCGTCTGTCGTCTCTGACAGACCCTTGTCTAGCTGTGCGTTGGACATAATATTGAACCACATCGGAAGCAAGGTGGTGTTCTTCTAATTGTAGCCCCCGTGCTAGGTCTGTTAACAATGCATCCCAATCCACTGGACCTGGGACGTCTGGATGGGGCACCCGCAATCGCTCTGAGTGGATGGTCCTCTCCACACGAATAGTTGGAGGAGATGTGAGGGCTTGGGTACAAATATTTCTGAGTGATATTCCGAGAACCCTGTGATGAACATCTCCTCGAAGGTCTGTTTGAAGCATGCTGGGAGGTATTTTATTCTTGTGTGCCAGGCATATACTACCTTTATTGAGGGGGTAGTGCTCATGTCATATACCAGATCTTGGTTGCCTGCGGTGAAGCCAACTCCTGAAAAGTGGGGGTCCTTGATATTCTTGAATGTCCTGAATGTGATGAGCATTAATTCGAAGATCTTCATGCACATCTGTGCCATCACATCAGGGGTGTTCCGTAGGCGAATGCTCTAGTGACGGATTGTAGAAATCATGTAAGCAACAGTAGGAGGTCCTTGTGGAGGTGCTAGATAGACATAATTTACCCACTTTGCACAACCTTTGACGTTCTTTACAGTGATGGTAAATTTGGGCCAGGTGCGTCTGTGGAAGACTGGAACATAACAGGGATTGTATTTAATAAAGAGTGGCATCTTAGTCCAAGTACGAACCATCTTGGGATAGGTCTCAAGAAGACGGATCCTCCAGGAAGGTTGATGAATGGATCCTTTTTTAGCACTCTCTGGGATATCGTCGGGCCCAAATTGTGTGGCAAAGGTTGGGGCCTTGCCACATCGTCGTTGAATCTCTGTGTTGTAATCTGCGAGCAGTACTCAATATGGCACATACTGATCGTCATTGGTGCCTATCCATCTATGATGAGACATACTACGGAAATACTCTAACTTTATGATGGTGTCTTCTAATTTGGCCATTGATTGGATTTGGATTGCCACTCGATCTTCATGGGTTTCGCTATCTTTTCGAGTGTCTGGAGCCATTCGGGTACTTCGACTTCCAAGGTGTCCATTCCTTCTGAAGTTTGTTGACCTCCCGGCATCGGCATAGGAACATATGGTTCCTCATACGATTCGTCCACCTCAATGGGTACCAATTCATCTCGCTCTGGTTCTACAACTGGAGAGGGCTATCTTTCATATTCCAATAACTTCTTCTGCAATTCTGCCACCTGCTCTGTTAATGCCTTTACTTCCTCTGAAGTCGTGGTTGTTTCTATGACTTTGGGTTGTGCCTCCTGTTCCCTGAGCTGGCGGCGTAGCACATCCCGTTCCTTTTCCAAATCGTCATGTGCTTCTAATAGATCTGCATAGCTTTCCAAGATTGTCTTCATTGTTTCTGAGGGGACTTCTTTGAATTGTTCTGGGTCGATTTCGTGGGGAAAGCCTTCCATGGAAGCTTCTAGGTTTTCTTCGTTTTGCTTCTGCAGACGCTTGTTTTCTTCAAGTGCGGTAGCCATGTGTTTTCTGAGTAGAGTCAAATTACGCCGGACTCTTAGATTATCTGCTTGGTAGACTTCTAGTAAAGCTTCGAGTTGTTTGACACCTGGCACTTGGGATGGTTGGGGTGTCTCCAGGAGGATTTGATGAGCTTGCTCGAGTGTGGTGTAACGTTGATTGAGGTCTGCATTTTCTTCTTATATAATTGTAAGCCGTCTCTGTAGTTGTTGATGATTCATAGTCAGTTGATGATGACGGTCTTCGAGAGCCTGATACTCACTCTGAAGTTGATACACACATTGATGTAATGCCATGAATATACTATTTACATGCAGGGAAAGATGAAGATGCAGGGGGAATGGGGAAGGGGACGGGAGTTGTGAATGCTGTGGAGTCAAGTGGTGAGGTAGGTGGAGGGGGTATGGGAGATTGAGGCTGCGTGGGGGGAGGGAGTGGTGCTGTGGCTGGTGATGTTTCCATTGTGTCGAACGCGTGTGTGACTGTGTAGATGGGGACAGTGGGTGGGGTGGATGTGATATTTGTGAAGAGTGTTGTGAAAGTGGGCATGGTAACTCCTCCGAATTGGATGCCGGGAGAGAGAGGAATTCCCATGACGAATGTGGTAATGGCAGAAATAGGCGTGGTAGTGCCAGGTGGTGAGGTGACTTGTGTAGTGAGAGGTGAGGTGGGTGGTGAGAGTGGTTCCGCCTGATGTTCTTCCGTTTGTGTGTTACCTCCTGGTTCTGATACATTGATGTGGATTTGTTTGCCAGATCGCATGGGGCGAGTAGGCACTCGTTTCTCAAATCGATGAATATAAGCCATGGGTGCATGAACAACCTCATCTAAACCTACCGCGTCAGCGTGCAGGTTCATTGATTCAATAAACATGTCATCCACTCCTTCCTCGGCTAACATTTGGCTCATGATCATCTTTCTTGTCTCGAGCGATAGTTTGTGTTGTTCTTGGACTCTCTTCATCGTCTCGTATAATCTTTTTATTTGGGCCGAGTATGCCGGGGCACTTGCTAGTTCTGAAAGTTCATCATATTCTTGATCATACTCCTCGTTTGCTTCTTCTTCTTCTATCTCTTCTTCATCCTCTTCTACTTCTACAACTCCCGGTTGGGTCGGGGCTGAAGTTGTAGTAGTGGGTTGTGGTCCTTGGGTCTGCTCTGCTTCTGTCTCCAGGTTAGACTCATTGATCAAACGGGCAATTTCTTCATCTGTCAAATCAGCAAGGGTGTAACCTTGTGGGAACTCCAAGTCCGATGGAATCGGCGGGAACACCAGATTGGGTCCTTTGGCGCTTGGTCTGGGTAGGCGAATGGTAAATGGTCGGACACGTCGCGTTTGTGGAGGGGTCACCTCTGGTCTGGTGGTGGCTCCCCTTGCTTGGGCACATGGTAATTGAACTCCCCCTCTTATCTTCTTCGATGGAGGACCTGCCGTTGATAGCCGTCTTTGGAATTCTTGGGCCCTGGACCATACTAGTGCTCTTTGAATGGGCATGTCATACGCTAAGCATCTGTAAATTATTTTTGTTAGGGCATAGCATCCATGAAGCACATTCTTCTGTTTCTTATTCCATCGTTGATGGGCTAGGTGGATCTGATCTATGATCCAATGTGGTATATTGATGGTGAGATTTTCTGTCTCCGCCAAGTACAAGCTAAACCATATCTTTTTTGGTGGCATAGTGAAGCGTTCTTGGGCGGGAAAAGCAAAATGCTGCATGATCGTTCGTAGGTGGAGAGCAATGGTAGGTGTCATTGCTACCATGTCCTTCAATTTATTGAGATCCTTATGCTTCATCCTACCTGGAACCAATGTTTCTTTCTTAGTGGGAATATGCATACCTTGCATGTTCAATGCTTCCCGTACCAAATTGAGGGTCAATTTGAATCTCTTGAGTTCGTGGCCTGGCAACAGTGAGGGTAGCACAAAAGTACTATCGCCTCCCTTGGCCCTGCTAGGAGTGATGGTACTGATAAAATAGGAGCAGCGTAGGAAGTTTGGCTTAGGCAAATGTGCCCTGAAATAGCTATCCAAGCCCGCTTTGGTCCACACCGATCGCATTACTTCTGCATTCTGATATTTCTCAAATTTGTGAGTGAAGAAATGGTAGCGTCCCCATTTGCCATTGAACTCAATTTCTGCTTCCCAGAAGTAGGTGCCATCACCCAATGGCCCTGCGACATCACTAAACCAATGAGCGTGTTTCCCCACTTGAGAAGTGTGTCCCTGAGGAGGGTCCTAAATGGGGAGCACATGCACCGCTTGAAGCTCTTGAGGCCTCTCGGTGAGTTGTGGTTCAAGGAGGAGGGCTTCAATGTCCACAATCTGTGCGCTAGACCCTGCCTGGGAATTGGTGCCTCCGGTTTCTGCCATGTTACAACTTGCTTGCTAGTTCCGTGAGAATATAGAAGCATGCGTTAACATTGTAAAGGATAAGTTAGAACAATTTGTCCCCCTTACAATATTAACATGAGGTGAATGATGAGTTAGTCGATCAGTGAGTGCTCGATGATTGTGTGTGTTGTTAATCGTATGAGCTAAGTGAAAAGATGCAGTTAGTAGGTGGAGAGGAATGTACAAATGGGACCGGGGGGTTTATTACAAGCTTTTGGCTGCCAAACACAATGAATGACTTTATGTTTTGGTTTTGTGGAGACTCTGGAGGGCTTTATGAGGGTGTCTGCTTGGAAATGAGGCTGTATAGGGGCCCATTTGCAAGTGATTCCGCCCGTGCTCATGTGTAGATGTGCGTTTGTGTGTGTTGAATGAGAGTTGGCATCGGCTCTTTGAGTGAGTGAACCCTGTCGTGTATGGTGTGATTTGTGTGTGACTAGTTGAGCCCGTAAGCAAGCCTTAGGCACCCAAATTTTTCTTGATTATGGGCCAGCCTTCATCGACTTCTTGGGTACCCAGATAGATTTCACTTTCACAAAAGAATTTTTGGGAGTCTTCTTATTAGTATCATGTCGTTGATTACTAATAGGAAGTTGAGATAGTTGTTGTGGCTTGACCACAATAGGACGCTCGCCTTTCCGCACCCACACTTGTTTCAATGGCTAAGACATCCTGCTTCGCACGTTCCTTTGGCCTCCAGCATAGGTAGTCTTCAGTAATTGATCTGCCTTTGGTTGCTGCTCCCTCTGGCCTTTGGAAAAGAAGGGAGTTCCGTTGAGTCCTTGACTTCTTTATTGAGATCATCATTCCTCTGCATCACATAGCCTTGGACAAGAATAGCATTGTCAACTTCATGTGTACCCTTGGAAGGACCAGGAGTCTATGCCTTTCCTAGTTCCTTGAGTGCTCCATTATCTAACTCAACTGTAATTCGACTCTGATTTACCCATACCTGAAGAAGTCCACTTCTTAGGTTCAGGTTGACTGCATGATCATAGATTCAGTCTTGACCCAAGACTAGAGGCTCAGTGAGGTCCTCATCTTGACACACTAGTACTTTAACTGTCATTAAAACGTCTTGAATGTAGAGGGGAAGTTCCACCTCGCCCATGCAAGGGGTTTCCACACCTCCCAATCCTATGAGATATGCTTCTATAGGATTGACATTTAATTTCAACTCTCGACAGTAAGAAAGTTTAACTGCACTAGTGGCTGCACCTGAATCAATCAAGGCCCGTGCATTCCTTGCACTCTTTCCTTGTCCTATCTCTAAGGTTACAAAAGGGCGTCGGTCAACTATTCTATGGGAGCTTACACTTGAGACTTCACACATAGCCATATGATATCCTAGGTTCGCATAGTCATATGTCCTTGACTGATCTCGTCCTTGTCTTCTCATCTTCATTTTTCGGATGCGTTCCAAGGCCTCTGCCTGTGATTCTTCTCGAACTCGTTTTTCCTCTTCTTTGCGTTTCTTGGCAGTGTTGAGTCGATTGAGCATTTCCTCAGTGAGAGGTTCCTGATATAACTTGACTCTGCATCCGCTTATGTAGCTAGGGAGAATATCACCTTTGAGTGTGGCTAATTGGACTGCTCCACTAGTCGAGATCCTATTTATGATCATAGGTCCATAGCCTCTCTTCTCTAGTTTTCTCGCATGTTGCTTCAAAGTGTAGACTAACACTAGGTCCCCTGCTTTCAATCCTTTATCCTTCACATGGGCATCAAAGTACGCCTTCTGCCTTTTCTTAGCTGCATATATTCGTGCTGCAGCTCTTAGTCTTGTTTCACCTAATCGTTCGAGGTCAAAAATTCTTGAAGAGAGTTCATGGCCCGTCCACTCATGCTCCTGTGCTACTCAATGTGGGAATCAAGAAGTCCAGAGGTAGCACCGCATTTTGGCCAAATACCATCTGAAGGGTGTGGCTTGGAGTACCGTTTTATAGGCCACTCGGTATGCCCAAACAGCATGGTGTAGTTGTTTGTCCCAATCAGAGCGTTTATTATTTACCAATTTAGTCAACACATTGCATAGGATCTTATTTGTGCTCTCAGCCTGACCATTAGCTTGTGGGTGATAGGGGGTAGTGAGTCCCTCTATCACTAACTAGCTCTATAGGTAGCCCGTATCTAGTGAACAGATTCTCAAATAAGAACTTAGCTGTGGTTTGAGCATCGTTCTTCGTGGTGGATTTTACCTCTACCCACTTGGTTAAATAGTCCGTGGCCACAATGATATATTCAGCATTTGAGCCCTTAGCTGAGGGATTAATAGGGCCTACAAAGTCTATTCCCCACTTAGAGAATGCACGTCCACCCATCATAGGTTTCAAAGGCATCTCATCTTTGCGTATAGGATACTAAGTTCGCTGACAAATGTCACACCGTTTCACATAGGTATGTGCATCCATGTGAAGGGTCGGCCACCAAAGTCCTGCAAATAGGATTGCCTTGATCACCCAATCTGGTCCAAAGTGTCCTCCTGCTACACCTTGGTGGGCAGTTTCCAAGATCTTGAGATATTCACTTTCCTGGACACATAGTCTCAGGTAACCATCTTTACCACGCTTGTATAGATTGTCACCAATGAGTGAGTAATCTAGGGCTTCTTGTTCTAGACTTCTTTGTCTGGCCAATGTCATATCTTGAGGGAATGTTTTCGTCCTCAGAAAGGCTACTAGTGGTTCACTCCAATCCGGCACTATGGACACTTGATATAGAGTGGCATGTTCCACGGGTGGTTTAGTGCCGAAGATCGGGCAATCCTTGCACAACTTATGGACATCAGCTTCCATAGTAGGCCAATGCACTCCGAATCTCCTAAGTGTCTGTAAAGTTCTTTGCTTTGAGTAGTGTTGCTCTAATGCACCTACATGTGCTAATTGCAACCATTTTGCGTACTCGTCCTCTTCCACACAACAAGCCAATATCCTATGATCGATCTGTTTGTACATACTTCCTGCCATGATATGGTACTTCTGTGGTTTTACCACCTCTCTATCTTGAATGTTTGTGACTGGGTGATTAGGCCCGTATGTCAGTACTGGCACTAATGGCTTAGCCCACTGAGGTACAACTTCCAAATTAAACAAGTAAGCATCAGGAAGGTCATCTGATACTCCTTGTGGGGCTTCTCCAGATGTGAGCCTAGAGAGATGGTCTGCTCTCAAGTGAGTCTTCCCTTCGTCACCACAACTTCAAAGTCGTATTCCATTAGTAAGAGAAACCATCTTACTAATCTACCTGTATTGCATGGTTTGTTTACCAAGTACAATAATGCCTGATGATTGGTAAAAAATTTAAACTTATTTGCAAGCAAATAGTGTCTAAACTTTTTAACTGCATATACCATGCCTAATCCCTCTCGTTCAGTGGTGGTATAATTTCGTTCAGCTGCATTCAACTGTCTACTAGCATAGGCAATTGGAAGATCCATATTACCTTTGCCCGTAGGTTGTGCGAGTACACATCCAATAGCATAATGGATGCATCCACGTGAACATGAAATGGCTTATTCCAATCTGGTGTGGTCAAGATTGGTGCTGAACACAATCTTCTTTTGAGCTCATTGAAGGAGTCCTCACATTCATTAGTCCACCCCAAGTTATTCAAAAGTCCATACAAAGGCTTGGCAATGATGGTGTACATGTGTATAAAGCATCGGTAATAGCCACAATGCCCCATGAAAGCTTGTACTTCCTTGACATTCTTTGGCCTGGGTAACTCGGCTATGGCCCTTACTTTCTCTTCATCGGTGGATATGCCATTCTTTGACACTATGTGTCCTAGAATCTTGCCTTGCCTGACCATGAAAACACACTTTTCTGGGTTCAAGCAGACTTGATATTCTCTGCATTTATCAAAGATTTGCCTGAGTTCAGGTATATGTGTCTGTCTAATGTTGGAATGAGCACAGAGATCATCAACATAGACCTCCAAATTCTTCCTCAAGAACTCTTTAAACACGTGACACATCAGCCTCTGGAAGGTTGCAGGAGCATTGGTAAGCCCAAATGGCATTACTCTAAAGGCAAATATGCCCCACTCTGTGGCAAAAGCAGTCTTGTGCCGATCTTTTGGAGCTATGGCTACTTGATTGTAGCCCGAAAATCCATCAAGGAAGCTGTACACTTCCTTGCCTGCTACTCTTTCTAAGAGATGCTCAGTGATAGAAAGCGGATAATTGTCTCGAATAGTGGCTGCATTAACCTTCTTCAAGTTAATGCACGCACGTAGCTTTCCATTCTTCTTGGGCACCACAACAATGGGGGATACCCACTCAGTGTGCTCAATTTCATAAATAAATCCAGCTTCTACCAGTCTATCTATCCTCTCTTTGATCTTAGCAGCATAATTATCGTTATATGTATATGGTTTCTGTTTAGAGGGTTTCGCGTCTGAGGTCATGGGAATTGTGTGTGAGCATATGTCTGGGTCAACACCTTTCAAATCCTTGTAACTCCAAGCGAATACATCTCTGTATTCTCGTAGCAAGGCTATCAATTCGTGCTCTTCGTCTTTCGTCAGGTCATGTCCTATGTAAGTGCACCTTTCTTCTCCTTCTTCTATGGCTACAACAATTTTCTTGGTGGTTTCCTTGTTATCATAGGCCTCTCCTGACTGAGCTTCAAGTTTAGGCATTCTCACCATAACTCTCCTATCATCTATTTCGTACTTTTTGAAATTGTCAGGGACCTCAAAAAAAGATTCTTCCTCTTCTGGTGTGACTTCTCTCTTCTTTCTTTTCTTTCCTTCATCCTTAGGGGTCACTTGTGTGGATAACCTTACATCATTTGTAAGCTCTCCATGTATCTGGGGTTGAAATTCTACTTCATAGAAGTATTCTTCATCTGATGCAAAAGGTGGGTCCATAATGATTGACTCTAGATCGGAGTCACTTGCATCCTCAAATGTATCAGGGCTAGGTTTGCACTCTTCTAAAACTACCTCTCCCATGATGGGCTCTATGGAGAAGACTGAAATGTCATAGCCATCCTCATCACAGTGGGGTGTCCATTGTTCTTCATTGATGGCTACGTCCATTGTTGCTAAGATTTCTGCCCAACCGTGTGGCTCAAATTCTTCGTCAGGAAATACTACAGGTGCGTAGGCTGGGTCTTGAATTGATCTATGGGTTTCCTTCACACCTATCTCTCTGGCCTTTTCTCTCTTCTCTTATTCTACTGCTACTTTGCACATCCATAAGTGGGTGTCTTCATGCATCCATGAGGATCCTGATCCTATGGAGTGCACGGCATGTCATCCTTCTCTTTGGATGGGATTCCATTGAATAGGCGGTACATCTCTATGAGAGTAATCCTTGAGATTGACTTTGGTCGTAACACCTAAGTGTTGCAAATACAAGGAATTGGTTCCCCAATCCTGAACCACTTGCAACTGTCGCATAAATGGTCTTCCCAAAATCATCTCATAGGCATGATTCTTGCTGAAATCACATATGGTGAAAGTATGCTCAAACTCAACATCGCATGTAGTGAGAGTTATTCCTTCCAGCAAGCCTAAGGGTCTTTCTATGTGGCCATCAACCATCTGCAATTTCATCCTCATGGGCCTGAGTGCTGGCTTGCCCCAACGCTTCCATAGGGAAGTGGTGGCAATAGCAACTCCTACACCTGAGTCTAGAATTGCCTTGGTTGTGTACCCCTGATGGGTAATGGGAAGATAGGTGTTTCCTTCTTCACCTTCACTCATATCTCCTATCTTGTCTAGAGGAATTTTTGGCACTGTTCTATGAGAACCTACCTGGGAACGGGGTTTCACTACTTCTGGCACTTGGTTAGCTACATGTTTCCATAATTCTGGCCTAACTTTGAGTAGCTCTTCTAAAGTAAGGTTGCACTGCACTTTAGTGTTCTTCACTACCTCCGTATTCCTAGGTATGACTGAGTCTTCGTTCCTTACCATGACCGTGGGTGCTCTCATACAAGTAGACGGCTTCCCATGGACTTGTGAAATGGGGTAATTCCTGTAGGGAGTTAGACTCGAAGTCTAACCTCTTGATTTTGTGCACTCTCTTGCTCTCCATAAATGGAAGGAATATCTTGTGGGAATTGATCACGTGTGTCATCCACAAGTTCAATGGGAGGAGGGACTTCACTTTCATTAGCCCATTTGTCTTCTTGAATCTCTCGTAGGAATTCTGGTGTGTACCTATTCATAGAAGAGGAGGTGTCTGGTTCAGTGGAATTGGGCACAAAAGCTTCCTGTGGGGGAAGGCTTATTCTTTTACTTGCCTCATCTCTTCCTTGATTTTTTTTCTTCCTTGGCAGATCTTGCAATTATGCTCTCTAATTTCTCTAGGAGTCCATCCAAGTCCAATCGTGTCTTAGCTGAGCTAGAGTAGTTGAAGAGGCGACTGGCTTCAAACAAGGTATGAGCCAACGCGACCATTTTCGCGCACAACTTGGTTCTTTCTATCTCTAGGTCAGCTCTAGGGTAGCACTTGTCATGATCCGTCACATTTGGCCCTTCTTGGATTCTGGCCTGATATGCCTTAAGCATCATGTCTATGTCTTCAGGAGTGGGGTCAGCTAATACTGATCCTACTCTAGGGGGTGGTGGGATGGTCTGGGGTAGGTGGACAGATGGTGGGTTAGATGGTGATGGAAATGAGGGTGGTGGTGGTATGTGAGAGTTTGTTTGGGAGGTGAGTTCAACAATTTTGGATTTTGTTTCTCTTATGCTTTCTTCTAAGTCGCTCATCTTTTTAGACCATTGTCTTTTCATTCTCTCTCGGCTATCCCTCCAGGCTCTCGACCGTTTCTTGGCTATGCTCTCAGTTTCACCAACCTCGGCACTCTTCTCTTGACCTATTCATGGGTTATGTTGCAAAGCCTGGGCTCTACTGACCACTTGCACTGGTGCAGTGGAAGTGACACTTCCTGTTGAGTCTACAACTAAGCCAATAATGTTAATTGGAGTTATTTTTGGCATGTTATTGGGATTTTTTGGGCAATCTCGTAAGAGATGCTCCTTTCCGCAATCTTGACAAAAGCCGTGTATTGTTACTGACTGTGGTTGTGTAGATGCAAGCATTGGGCAATCATGAATGAGGTGATCTCCTTGACATCTATAGCATGGTCCCCTAGGGAATGGGGGTCTTACCTGCCTAGGTTGAGGTCTAGTGTTGGGATTTGTGTACATGAGATTTGCATACTCTGGCTCCCAACTAGGTTCACTCGGTTCTTCACTATAGTAGGATTCGCCATGTTCAGGAGATTGCATATAGTAAGCCTGTGGACTATCTATGTGAGTGGAATCAAAACTATGATCACCCGGGTCACTTTCTGAAAGCAACGGAGTCACTGGGACTATGGCTCTATTCGAATTTTCCTCAGCAGCAGCATACTTCACAGGAATCACATTAGCTGGGGTTGGAGGTTGTTGAGCTAACACAGGTTGAGGCCTTTGTTGGTTTTGGTAGGGTTGTTGATAGGATTGCTGTGGTCTACCATATTGCTGTGGTGGGTACTGGTTCTGGTATCTTCCCTGTTGTGGATAGGGCTGGGGGTAGGTTTGCCTAACTGCTTGCTTATTGTATGGGCAGTCTTGTGCTATATGATTTGTGTACCTCCGTTCTATGGTGCAATATTAGCTGCTAGGGTTCACTTGGGGTTGAGCCATGATGGGACATACGCTTGCCATATGGTCACCACCGCAAGTATAGCACCTCTTTACTGGGGCAAATCTAGGAATTTGTTTACTAGAGACACCTAGTTTTTGAGCTACTTTCTCCGCAAGCTCCTCAATTGATGTGGATTGCGAGGAAGAGAGGCTAGAGGCACTATCTGAATCTTTGTAGATTTTGGAAAGCTCTAACTCCTCCCCTAGGTTATCCTCGATGTCGATGCACATGCGTACACACTCTTTTATAGTCCTAGGGTCCTTCAAGTACACATATGACCTCAATTTGGTACTTAGCAATCCATCCAAGAATAAAGCCACTTGTTTGGCAGGTGTGGGTAACTCAGGAATAGGGCATCTCTCAAGATACTGCCTAAATCTTCTTCCTGCAAGTCTCACGGTCTCTTGAGGGGTCTGCTTGAAGCTGTGTATCAATGAGGAAGTATTATGCCTTATGCCACTTTTAGAGAATTCGGTGATGAAAGCCTCTAAGAGTTGGTCTATGCTCTTGAACTGTCTCTCATACAATGGTTGAAACCACGTAAGGGCTGTGTTCCTAAGTGTTAGACCAAAGGCATTATATTGCGTGAATAGGTCCTCAACTTGTTCAGCTCTCAAGACTTGCCTAAACTCGGCCACATGATCATATGGGTCTCCTGTGCCATCGAAGTAGTTCTTCATGGACTTAACTAACTGAGTCGGTCTCAAAATCCTGGTGTGTTCCCTAGGCCTTGGCAGAGGGAAATCATCAACATTCCTTTGGTTCCTTGGGGCTCTAAGTCCCTCAGGTTCCACTCTATTTGTTTCCGTTCTCGTTCTTTCTCTTCCCACTGGGTTGGCAAAGCTTA
This sequence comes from Ceratopteris richardii, assembly GCA_020310875.1. Taxonomy (NCBI): domain Eukaryota; kingdom Viridiplantae; phylum Streptophyta; class Polypodiopsida; order Polypodiales; family Pteridaceae; genus Ceratopteris; species Ceratopteris richardii. The sequence goes on from CM035419.1 coordinate 120,838,865, forward strand.
CCTCCGGTCTATCTCTATGTCTGTCTCTTTGAGTTCCATGAGCATGGGATGTTCCAGCTCCGGGGTGACCAAAGGACACATTCGATCTTGGTTGGGGGAAAATAAATTCACCTTTCCAAGTGTAAGCATGCCTATCGTTTTCTATAACCACAAAGACCCTCTCTGAAGCATGATCCAAGTAGGTCACTCTGCCTGGGCTATCAAGATCTTTGAACTCATATATCATGATTGTTCCTACCTCATTCGGCTGATCAGATCTATACCTCCAAAAGGCTTCATCAGTCTCTCAGTTCAGGAGTAGATCTATGCTCTTATTGTCTTGGGAAATCCACTCTGGTGTGATAATCCTCGTGAGAACAGATTTTCCTCAGAGGATTCTAGGTTCTATACCCATGTTTCCTTGCTCCAGGTCACCTAAATCCGTTTCCGGAATCACGTTTCCAAATTTGTCTGTCCTATCTGGATGATTGGTGACTACATATATGGTTCCTTCTTTGTCCAAGTATGCTCCATTTTCAAACTTGATCGCTGGATGTTCTAGTCCAATGGATTTGTCAGGGTTTTTAATCTGGACCACAGATCTTCCTAGGCCGTCCTCATAGATGCTAGCACCTAATCGGTTGGTCCTAAGGTATTCGAGTTGCATCTTGTAAGGGCCTTCTACCCTATGTAAATATGGCACTCCGGAGCTTCCTGCAGGTCTCTCCATACCGTGGGACATCTCAGACTCACTCGTCTCAGAGCTAGGGTAGTATGAATGATGGCTCAACTGCTGGGCCCAAGACCTAGCAGTATGATTGACACTAGCCTCTGAAGATCTAAGACTTTGTCTATCTTTCCCTAGGTGTCGTCCTGATCTAAGGTTCATAAGCCCAATTGAATAATCCCAAATTTTCCCAAGTACACTTTGCATTGCTGAGTTCTTTTGTATTAGTCACTTGTTCTTTTTTAATTGCCCTTAGGGTGTCACTTCTTGTCCAATTTACTCTTCGTTGCAAGGAACACTTAAGTTTTATCGTACTTTGAGTGTGGTCGCTCGATTTAAATTCTTTTCCCTTAGGTTGTTTCGCAGTTGTAATCTCCTAACACTTGCACTTGAGTGATTAGAATTCTTGGACTTGGTCGTTCTTAACGTATCCCTAACTAATCAAAACCTCTATCCGTACTTAGCCTATGCTAGAGATTGATAGAGGGTGTTGAGAATTTCCAACCTTGAGTTTCTTCCCTTGGTTGCCCTTGTATGCCCAGGAAGCGTGTTCCCAAGCTTGCACTTACTCTTGCTTCGAGTACCCTTTGATGCTCTCAAAGAACCTGAAAAAGTCCCAAAGTTAGCTCGAGGCTTAAATTTGATTGACAGGCAGATCACTTTCATGCATGTAATTCACTAACCAAATTGCCTTTTGCCTTTGTGAAAAACAATCCCAAGGGACCCTCAATTTTTCCTACCCTGGGATATGGTCAACTTCAAATTACCCTATCTATTAATCCTGATATTAATTTTACTATAACCAGTGGAAGTTTTGGTTGTACTTCCCACGAGCTTTCCAACAAAACAAAAATCACAGCAATCCGATTTCGTATGAGAAAGTTATGCCAATTCAGGGTTTTGGGGCTAAAACAAGATTTAAAACAGGTTAACAGGCAGACAGGACTTCTTGAAATGGTTTGGGTATTGGCCTCACAATGCTCTACTAACCCTTAAAAGCTCCCCACAAATTGCCAAAATTAGACCACTATTTTTGCCCTAAAAAAATTGGCCGAATTTGCCCGTCAATCGCGTTCGCAAGCTTTGTCGATTGCAATTGATAGGTCAGTCGCGATCGACGTGCCGGTCGCGATTGACTGGTCCGTCGTGGCTATCAGTCGTGATTGATGGGTCAATCGCGATTGACATATGGCCCAGATTTTCAGTCGATCGTGGTCAAAGGGTCGTTGACTCTGTCGGTCGCGATTGACAGGTCTGTCGCGAGTGTTTAGTCAGTCGTGGTCAAGCAGTCGTTGACTGGGTCGATGGCGATTGACAGGTCCATCGGGGCTGTCAGTCGCGATTGACTGGTCGATCGCGATTGATGGCTCGATTGCGATTGACACGTGTCACGCGTAGATTCTGTCGGTCGTGGTCAATCGGTTGTTGACTTTGTCGGTCACGATTGACGTGTCGATCGCGATTGACAGGTCGGTCGGCAAGTGTCCGTCGTGGTTTGTCGATCGCGATTGATAGAAAATTGAGGAATTTTAAAATTTCAAGCACATATTCATGAAGCTCTAGGCCTATACATCACATTTATGCACTTAGTTTTGCAAGAGGGTCAATTTTTTTGTCGGTCGCGATTGACAGAGGTCAACGCCTCGGGACTGCACAGTCAAATTTTTTACCTCCTGAAGCTGGTGCAGCTGCTGGGGATGCTGGTTCTTGCAGAAAATCTCAAAAAACACAGAAAAGCACAAGCACACAATCACTCTCTCGCTCTCTCTCACAAGTGAAATGAGGGAAATGGTATGGGTGGGGTGATATGACCAAAAACTGAAATTTTCCGCGATGATGGAGATGGATGTGGGAAATGGTGAGGATGATGATGGTGATGAGAGAAACAAAAGAAAATAGATAAAAGTGAAGAAAATACCTATGACTCCAATGCCTCAACTCTACGTCTTACCATCACACGCTCGTCCTCAAAGCTCGATCCCCGGCAACGGCGCCAAAATTTGGTGTAGTTCAGTGATGAGTAGCACCTCCTTTAATGTCAATCGGGGGAGACGTGAGGATGGTACGATGACCTCGAGCAAGTGAAGGCACAAGTGCGTGAGTGAGAAGCACACAAACATGCACACACATACACACACGTGCACACACAGCAAGAACAAAGAGGAAGACAATGGAGTTCTTTTAGATTACTTTCAAAATGCTCATACAAGTTCAATTCAATTGCAAGCTAACCTCAAAAATGAGCTCTCTAGCTCTATTTATAGTTTTTCACTAGCTTTTGGCCCTGTCCAGACCTAGTGTCCGGCCTAGTTAAAAATTAGGTTCTAGGGCCTATTTGGAGGTTCAAACGGAGTCTAAAAAATGTGAAAACTTTTTAAATGGCCTACTTGCCAGATCTTCTTTGACTACTATGTCTGCTTGTGCTTTCTCTTCGCTCCGACTCCCTTCGTAGGCTTCCTTGTCTTGTGAGTCCTTCAGTTCCTTGACTACTGCCAACACCTTCTCTTCATCAAGTCTTGGTCTTCAAGTAATACTTCTGTAAAGTATTTGCATACTCTTCCAAAAATATTCCGCTGTTAACAGATCATCAACTTCATACTCCACACTGATAAACATGTGACTGAATTGTCTAATTCTCAAATCTCTACTCATCTAGATTAAGTGTGTATGTCAAATGTCAAATGTTAGAAGATGCTCTTAAATCATATGTTGTAAGCCTAGAAGTCTAGGAACCTGGGAATTTGAATGAGCCTAAATGCACTGATGCCAAAGCCCTAAAGTTCTGATACCAAATGTTGGAAATTTAGTAGGCCCAATACTAATAGCACAGGTCCAAGGTTCCATAGGTCCAACATATACAACATAGAATCTAAGAATCTTCCCATATTGACAAAACATGAACATACCACATTTAATCATACACATGATGAGACAAAGATAGAGAAAGATTAGACAACATGTGTAAAGTGTTACGTAAGCCATGGCTTACTCACACTATCATATATACCAATGTTCAATGTATAATGCCGGAGCAAAACTCTCAACCACTCTATGTGAACAGAAATAGATGGATGAGTGAATGTAGAAATGTAATAAACATATTTAGACGTATGGACGAAAATCTGAATATATATGAGATGTGTGACCTAAAAGATTGTAGAAGAGTGAATATGAGTGACAGAAAGAGAAAGGATCAGTTTAAAACTGATAATCAGCAAACCCTCATCTAACCTTAGGCTATGGAAGACCCTAAGTTAGACACGTGTGTGAAAAGATCACATACTTACAAAAGTAGCAAAGAAGCTAACAAGTTTGCTGTAAAAAATCCTCATACTCATGTGAACCACCTTCTCTAACACCTCATCCAAATGCATGTAGCATGCATGTACTCATTCTCCTTTAGATATGCAACCTAGGACTCCTCCTGATATGGATGCCACCGCCTCCATAAGCTCCAAGTAGTACTTGTGTGCATAAAGAGAATATGTACCTGAATTCTTAACATAAGATGCAAATCTTATGTTAACCACCATCCAATGCCTTTGAAGTAACCCAAAATCTTCATGTAGAAGACATCCTTCAAATACATCATGTGGATGGATGATCCACACCACCAAGCTCCTAATAGATAATTCCTCTCCATAAGCAAGAGTGTGAGCACACTCTTCTTCTCCAAGAAGAATTCCATAGCCGCTCCTCAACATGTTCCAAGATAGCACCATGGCTTCCCCATGTGCTAAGATGCACCACCTCTATTGAGGGACCAAGCTTCCAAAGCTTGTGTTGAAATAGGTGAAGGATGAAATAACAATGAGCTACCCTCTTCTTATATAGCTTTGTGATCTCTTGAAAAGCTCTTGAATAAAATCTATCGCTCCAATAAAGCATAATCTAAAAATAGTGTACGCGATCGTCACTTGGAAATGTAATTGGAAAAAGAACTTTGTCTGTCGATGCTGTTTTGCTTTATTGTAAAAAGCATGAACAAAAACTCTTCTTCGCCATCTACACACTGCACTGTCCAGGATTTGAACCTAGGTGGGTTTGATAGAAGATGTTTGCTTTATCCATGGCACCAAGTGCCTTTTGTTGTAGAGAGGAGTAATATCATATATAGACATGCTATGTTACCTGAGCAAAATTTGACCCAATAGAACATTGTCTCCAACAATCCCCCCTGTAATGTCATATTGGTACAAATTGAACTCGATCTGCAAACTTCATAATCTTCAATCTTGTACTGCCCAAATCGACCTTCAAACCTTTTCTTCAAAAGTCTTCTTCAAAACTAAATTTGAGTGTACTTCAAAAAAACCTATACTTGCTGAATATGAACCATAATACTTGAGAAAATATGCAAACTAGATATCCAATAGTGTACACATCAAGCAATCACTGCTTGACAACAAATGTAGCAAGTACTGACTCTGAACCTGCTATCTCCTATCTTCACAAACCTGAAAATATACACTAGGATCCACATATTTGCATTTACCTTACAGAAAAGGTTTCTCAACGTACTTCTGCTGCGTCATGTAAATACACTAAACATAATCAAGAACTGAATCCTGGAACTTGTGACTGACAACTCACAACTTTGTGTATTATGAACTCTGCTGGTTCATTTGTGACTGTACTCAATTCAACTTAACTCAACTCAACTCACGAGTCTCATCAAAATATCTATGATGTCATCATGTCTTCATCTTTGTTCAATCTATAAGTCTTTCATACCTCTTTCCTTCACAATCTAGTATAAACATATAGGTGTGCACCTCTGAAACATACCTCTATGAAATATCAAGCTTCTCTTCAATAGAACTCTGGAACCTTCTCCTGAATAGGAACACCTAACAAGAACTTTCTCCAGACATTCTCCTTCTTCCTTCTTCTTTCAAAGCTGGAACATAAAGAGAACCTAACAAAGGAAATATAGAAATACCTGAAATAGGAATACCTATAGATATGACTCTGCATTCTTTTACATATGTCTGAAAATAAGTCTTCATGTTTCACCACCCCCTGGATGATTTAACACTAGTATCCAGAATTCTTCAAATATATCAGACTTTATGAAATCTGGAACGTCTTCCTTCTTTCAATAAATCTGATCTTCAATGATCAATACCTGTATGTGGAACAAAATCTCTTGAGCCATTTTTATTAGCACTGTACACATGCCAATAGCTTTTCCTATCATTCCTCAGCTTTCCATATTATAGAATAAGGTTAGCTGAAAGCATTTTAGGATTCATAACCTTCTGCAACATAACAAGTATCTTCTTCTATTTTCTGCAACACAAAGCTGATAGAATCTGAATCTTTGACTTACTTCCTCCAATGCTAAGAACCTTCTCAAACAAAGGATATACAACTGACTCACAAATACTCAAGATCTTACATGATCTATCTAGATCTATCAAGATCTCTGCAACAAAATACCTGTGTAGAATCTGCTCTCATCAAACCTTCATGAATGAATGTTTGATTTGCTACCTGAATGTCTCCAAGTGTCCATGCTTCTCACAAAGTTGTAAAACTTTTCTTCAAACAAATCCTTTCCCAAGAATATGCAATTCCTACTTGAAACATAAGTGGACAAACTACTCAGTGATGGATCTGCCTTGCTAGGTTGAAACCCTTTGTCTTGCAAGAATGACACAAGCTTGTGATTCCATGCCCTTGGGGCTTGTTTGAGTCCATATAAAGCTTTATTAAGTTTACACACATAATCAAGATATATGTGATTCTCAAAACTAGTTGGTTGTGCCATATATACCTCTTCTGTTATCCATCCATTAAGAAATGCATTTTTTACATCCAATTGAAATGTCTTCCAATTCTTGGAAGAGATTATACTAAGCAAAACCCTAATAGTAGGCATCTTTGCCACAGGAGAGAAGGTCTCCTCATAATCAATTCCGTGAGTTTGTGCAAAGCCTTTTGCCGCAAGCCTTGCCTTATACGTGTTAATGGAGCCATCTGAGTTCTTCTTCAATTTGTAGATCCACCTTGAGCCTATCACTTTCATTGACGGAGACTTGGGAACCAACTCCCAAGTGTTATTCTCCTCAAGAGCTTTAATTTCTTCTTCCATTGCATGCCTCCATTATAATTTCTTATTTGCTCCCTCAAATGTTAAAGGTTCCTCTTGATTTATGTCTTGTGCTAGATAGATTGAATGTTTAGTGACTAGAGAAGTATCAAACCCATACCTTTCTGGTTTTCTTTTCTCCCCCATGGACCTTCTTAGGCCATGATGTGATGATTCTGCCTCTTGTCCAAGTTCCTGTATTTTTGCTTTACTTTTAGACTTCCACATTTTGATTTTTTTCATACTGAGTTGCTTCATCATCTTCTGAGGTATCTTGCTCTTCAACTTTAGAAGAATTATCCTTAACAAGTTTTGGAAAATCTTCTTCAAGATCATAAGGTACGTTGACCTTTCTACATGAATCTTCATACCAAGAACTATTCTCGTCAAATACTACATCTCTACTCACCAAGAATTCTTTGGCTGTTGGGTTGTATAATATGTAGCCCTTTTGATTGTTGTCATATCCTATGAAGACACACCTTTCTGCTTTGGGATCCATCTTGCCTCTAACCTGTGAAGGAACATGAGCAAAAGCAACACATCCAAAAATCTTACAATGATCCAAGCTTGGTCTTCTTCCATTCCAAGCCTCATATGGTGTCATGCCATCAAGTGATTTTGAAGGTAACCTGTTAATCAAATAAGGGGTTATGGATACAACCTCAACCCATAAGTAATTAGGTAAGTGCTTTTCATTTAGCATAGACCTTGCAGCTTCAACAATTGTCCTATTCCTTCTTTCTGCCACTCCATTTTGCTCAGGAGTGTACCTTGTAGTGATCTCTCTTTTGATTCCTCTTTCTTGAAGAAAGGAGTCAAATTCATGGGAGAAGTATTCACCCCCTCCATCTGACCTTAGCCTGTTTAGTGTTTTACTTGTTTGACTCTCCACAAGAGCCAAATATCTTTTGAAGCATGAAAAGAATTCATCTCTGTGTTTCATAAAGTATAATATAGTCCACCGACTGCAATCATCAATGAAGGAGACATAATACCTTGATCCAGATATGGAAGCATCCTTGCTAGGTCCCCATACATCTGTATGAACCAACTCCAAGAGATCTCCATGCATATATCCTTTCTTCATGAATGGTAACTTGTGAGACTTTCCAAATTGACATGCACTACACTTATAAATCATGTGTTGTTTTGACACGTTAGGGAGTCCAAGTACACTTTGGTCCCTGCAAATTTGCTTTAATGATCTTTCACCAATATGTGCTAACCTTTTGTGCCATACTTCCAAGTCTGTGAGTGTCTGATTACCATAATTAAAGAGAGAAATGTTTCTAGTGTCTTGTAATTCAAATGTGAACAATCTACCTATCTTTTCACCTTTTGCAATTCTTCTGAATCCTTGACTTGGATCTTCAACAAATTCTCTTGCTTTTTGTGAACCTGACTTGCAACCCTTTCTCTACTATCTTCCGAACACTTATCAAATTCTTTGTAATGGTAGGGACATAGAGTACCTTACTGAGCAAGTTGATGTTTCCATTAGGTGCTCTGACATTTCTTATTTTCTTCACAAGGTGTCTTGTATCATCTCCTGTTTGTACCTCATGCTTGTTCCTTGGATCTTCTAAATCTGATAGGAGGGCCACATTTCCTGCCACATGATTTGAACAACCTGAATCTATGTAGAAAACATGCTCATCAGATTTACATTTTGGCATGAGCCATATTCATGATTAGCAATGAGTCCTCTTGATTTGAGTCTTCTGTGTAGTTATTGAAGTCTCTTCTTCCCCTATTGCCTCCTTGATAGTTTGAATGGTTGTATTTGTTGTAGTTGCCATGGTAATTGTTGAACCTTCCTCTTGAGTAGCCATAACTTCCTCTATTGTAGCCTATGCCTCTTTGATTCCTGGAATTCCTAAAGCAATTTTCAGTTGTATGATTAGTTAAGCCACAAATAGAGCATGAATTAGAGTCTTGGGATCTCCCCCTGCCTTGTCTTCCTCCTCTGCCTCTAACTCTACCATGTCTTCCTCTACTTGCATAGTTAGCTTGATGTGTACCTACTTCATCATCCACTTTCTTTCCTCTTCCTTTGTTTTCTTTGGACTTGCTTTTATCAGTATACAAAGCTGACGATTGATTACCTTTGGAGCTTTCTCCATTCTTGATAAGCTTGGCCTCTTGAGTAAGTAGTTGTCCTATGAGTGTGTTGAAATCTGGTACATGCATATCCATGTATAGATCCATAGCTGTGGTGAATGCTTCCCACTTGTCATCTGCCTTCAAGCCATTGATGACCTACCTTACAATTTTCTCTTCATCTATTACCTCTCGAATGCTTCCCAACTGATTTGCTATGTCCTTGAGCTTTGTGAAAAAATCAATCACATTTTTCTTGGGAGCTTTCTTGAGAGTTGTGAAGTCTAGCCATAGTTGATGCTTCTTGGCCTTTGTACTTGAAGAGAAGAAAGCTTCAAGTGCATTCCACACTTTGTGAGATGTCTTACAACTTATAATGTAAGGCAACAGAAAATCTGAGATAGAGTTGAGGAGATAAGACCTTGCAAGTGAATCCTTGGAGCACCATGTGCTCAATCTTTCTTCTTGTGTTGGTTGACTTTTGTTCCTGAAACTTGGCATAACTTCATCTCCAAATATATAACCATATAAATTCCTTCCTTGAAGATATGATTCCATCATTAATGACCAGGCTGAGTAGTTACCTCTATCCAATTTGTCAATTGATGAAGGAAATCCATATGCCATGTTGTCCAACCTTGCTCTGATACCATTGTGAAGAGATGGATTTGTAGTTGATGAAGATGAAGTGGTGCTGCAAAACCTTTGCACTACACCAGTCAAATGGACTCTAGAGATATGTGGTGGGCCCTTTTAGCTTTCCAAAGGATGTATTAGACACCCTATGTACCTTGGAAGATCACTCTCAAAGTTTTGAATCAAAATAGATAAGTTGGAGTAGATTCAAGAGCCAAAAACTTGCTATTTATGTTCATACACCTATCCAAAGTTTTGAACAATTCTCTAGCCACAGAAGCAATTAACTTAATGCCTTTTGGGGAACTCTTGTACACCTAGCAAGCTAACAATCATGAGTTATTTGATAGAAAAAGATGAACTACACAAAGAGAAACAAACTTAGCAAGTCATAGGATGACCCCGATTTTCTCGGGCTGGAACAGTACTCAGACTCGTGATCAGTAAAATGCAAATATGTCAAGCTTTAAGAATCAAATGATTATGAAATTTTTTAGGAATATACCAAAGAGTATGCTGAATCTAACAAGCTTTAAGTCAAAGAAAATGGTGAAGTACACACTGAGAAACAACTCTGACAAAATGGCTGTTCTGAGAGAGTGCTGCCAGAGAAGAAGAAAACCAAGTGACACTGTTGACTTTAAATGATTATAGCTGAAGATTGAAACATCCAATTGTAAGGGAACTTGGTGAGTTGATTTTACCAAGTTAAATCACTGAAAATGATTCACCAAGCTTAGAGAAATCATCTCTGCAATCTGACTGAGAAAATTGAGAGATATGGTAGTGAACAATACACTTCAGAAGAACATGAAGATATGAACTCAAATGATCATGAAAATGAAAGTATATTGATTTTACAATACAATGGACTTACTGATACATATGTGTGCCTTGAAACCACACCTTGACATGGCATAAAGCTCAGTTGTTGGAGGTCTCCTCTTAACCACGACTAAAACTGCCATGTATTTATAGTTGATCTTGGGAGCCTAACTTCCCTCAATCACTCTTCAATCTATTAGTGATTGATTTGATTCTCCAACTACCATCAGTCACAAAGTCATGGCTTCTCTTTCCTCTTTTGATCAAGTGGACGCAACCACTTAATATTCTTTCACTTTTACATCAAGTAAAACTTCAAAAAGTTACAAGAGGTAGTTCACAAGTGAACTTTACATTGTCTTCATTTTAAAGCTTCTTTTATGACTTTGTGGGAGACTCAAGCCAATACTTAGGCTTGTCATAGACTTGCTCCAACAATTCAGCCCTTACTTTCATGTACCAAGAAGACATGAGTGAGCTCAAAGGATGTGTATGTATGAAACTTTGATGCCTGTTTTATATATGGATAGTCAAAGGCTTCTATCAGTGAGGCAATTTCTCAAGCTTCACAAGTTTCAAACAATGATGTAGATCATTCTATTTATTATGGAAATCCATATGATGCACTTATTGAAGAGGGAGATAACATTAAGGGTAGTGCAAACAAACCCTTGAATTCAAAATCCAATACACACTCACAATGGAGGAATAAGTAAAACGGATGCCATATTTATGACATTAAATTTCCAAGAAACTAGTTGATCCAAATGCAATACAAGTAGAAAATCTAGAAACAAATTTAACCAAAGCAGGCTTGGAGATGAAGCAAGTGGTGGGTACAATGAAGGGGATGAGGGACATGCCTTGCTATCAAGTTTAATATAAATATATCTAAAGCAATACTAGATAATGACACAAGAGGGGAAATTGGAGTTACATTTACAAAATTTTAAACATTAGAGTGAAAAACTAAAAGTGATGGAACCTCCCAAGATCTTCAAAAGATCAAACATATGTTGCCAAACTTCTAAGATCAAACTTGTCTGCAAACTATCAATAAAGCAGAGACTATTGATTATAGAAAAAGAATCACTAAAAATTCTTTGAGTACAATTGGTTAAAACCAGTTATACTACATGAAAGGGACTAGCATACTTTAGAAACAAAAATCATAAAAAAAGTTAGAGTATATCTCAAAAAAAAGTATTTTGAAGTTAGGTTATCAAAACCTCTTCGAAATGTGCTACAAAACGTTGTGAAAAACTATCTAACTTGAAGATTGAATTAAAATAGATAGAAATATAAAAAAATAATGACAAATTTTAATATAAACTAGAAGCACAAGATATAAGGAATCATTTCCAACTTAAATCACTCAAAAAGACCTCATATTGGTTGCGATATGAAACTATGAATAGAGGTATGATTTGGTGAGACAACAGATACATGAACTTGTTGACAACAGATTTGGTGAGACAACAGATACATGACAGAGAACATGTATGAGAAAACACATATTTGCATAAACTTATTGACAACTAGTTTACATATATAGATGTTGTAATCTTCATAAAGAAACATGAATCCCTCAATTTGGCTGCCTACACTAAGAAAACCACTCCTTTTATTGAGACATTGTCAACAGAAGTGACTAGCCCTTCTTAAAATAGAGGCCACTACTTTCACCCTGACTTCCAGCTACTTTTATTCTAAGTTTAAGCATGTGTGTGTGTTCCATGTATTATTTCTAGTAAATAGTAAAACCCAAAAACCTTAAAACAAATTTGGAGCTTGTATTTATGTAACATTTTCCTCTTCAAGTTCTAAATCCAAACCTTTGACTCCAAATAGAACTTTGATTCGCTTGAGCTTCTCAGCATCCACTGCATTTTTTAGTATGTCTGCTAATCGATCTTTAGTCCCAACATGCTAAATACCAATATCTTCAGTCACCACCTTCTCTCGGATATGATGGTAGCATACTTCAACATGTTTGGTTGTTGTATGGTACAGTAGATTGGACGCTAGCTGTAATGAACTTACATTATCTCCAAAAAGTGAAGGCCGTGATGTAGATAGCTTCATATCTTCATAAATATTCAAATACCACATAATCTCACATGATTCATTTGTAAGAATCCTATATTCAAATTTTGTGCTTGAAAGTGCTACTTTCTACTATTCTTTAGAACTCCATGAAACCAAATTATTACTTGTAAATATCAAATATTCTTACACACTCCTTCTATCATCCTTATTTCCAGTGCAATCTACATCATTGTATGCTTTCAAATCCATAAATTCATGATATTTATAACACAAACCTTCATTTAATGTATCCTTGAAATATATCAAGAACCTTTTAACTACTTGCATATGTACATCAATGGGTTTGTTCATAAACTTAGACAACATACTTACACTAAATGTAATGTTTGGACTTGTTAAAGTTGCATATAGAAGAGAACCATTAAAAGACCTATAGATAAGTGGATCTTCCAAAGATACACCATTTTCAACATTGTACTTCACATTGTGGTCAATCGGATTACTAATACTCTTGCAATGCTCCATGCCATATTTCTTTAACAATTCTAAAGTTTCCCAGAAAAGTGTGTGTTCATGGTACGTCAAGGTAAAATCTTAGGTCATATTGTTTCTAAGAATGGAATATCAATAGATTGATAAGCTTATCTGTTCAATTTGGAAGTTGTTCCTAAATGAGCAAATAAGTTGGTACCTGTTCTAACCTTCGGACCCGCAAATAATATGTGAAAACAAATAAAGAAGAAATTGTAAATGTTGATATATTTAGGTAGTGATATGTGTGAACACACTAGGACCGCCGGGGCACTTTTTTCCCTCTTTAGGAGGTTTTTTCCCCCTGCTTGTATATACGCCTATTGCCCTAATGGGCTACTTATCTTTGTACATTCTCTAGTAATACATTCTGTATTGTGTGTTGTGCTCCAAGCTTCTTCCTCTTCCTTGTGCTGTTCGCGTGCTTCTGCAGACGTCTAACTCCAACAATTGGTATTAGAGCAGGTCGTCGCTTCATCTAGGGCACCGTCGACACTCCTCCGTTTGCAGTCTCAGAATCACACGAATTTTGGTGAGCATACTCAACATGTTTTCGAGATCAAAATAGCTTCGCTATGTGGTGCCGAATTCGCGATCTGAGCTCGTTTTTGCCTCCGAATGCACTACCACAGTGCTTGTGCAGGCTATTTCATCATTTTGTGCCAAAGGTATATACCAATTTCTGTTCGCTAGTATAAGCGTCTCAAAGTCTACTACCGGTCTAGCGGAATTTGTCTTGGCAGTTTTGTTCAACTTTTTGAGATACAATCAATTTTTTGCATCAAGGTATTTTAGTCACCGGCCATGGGTGAAAGCAGTGATGTATTCCGTATGTTGGCTGTTGAGGATAAGTTGGATGGTACCAACTACCGGTTATGGGCTTATATGATGCGACATGTGTTGGTTGCAAAAGGACTGTGGAACATTGTGTAGGGTGTCAAAAAAATGTCCTATCACACCTGCAACTATTACAACTGCAAGTACTGAAGCTGATGCAGAAGGTGTTGAATATGGTGATATTCTACACTACTGTTTCTGTTGCACCTACTGCAGAGTACATTCGTTGGGATGGCAGAGATGCCAAGGCACATGCATTGATAGCTTTGTTTGTCAAACCTGCCATTATTCCTCACATTCGCTCTTGCAGAATAGCTAAAGATGGTTGGGATACACTTACCACATTGTACCAAGCTAGGAATGAGGCTCGTGTTGCTTACCTCCAAAAACAGTTGGAGAGTGAGCACATGAATGAAGGTGATTCTATGGACAGTTTCCTAATGAAGATCAAAGACTTGAAGGAATAGTTGATTTCTGCTGATGAGGTTATACCAGATAGCTCACTTGTGCAGACCGTTCTGAATGGTCTTCCTGATTCATATTAGAGTTTTGCGTCTACTCTTCGGTTGATGATGAAAGGCAATCCAAATGCCTTATCATTTGAGGAGTTAGTCTCTGTTCTGTTGCAAGAAGATCAGTCCAGGCAAAATAGGTCCATTATGCGAGTTGCAGATCAAGCTTTCCTGGCTAGTCAAAAGGGCAAAGGAAAATGGAGCTCTTCAACTAGTAAGCAGAAATCTGCTAATTCTGCACATTCGAAGAAGGAAGATAAAGATGAGAAGAAATCAGAAAAGCAAAAATTGTTTTATGAGTACTGTAAAGGGAATGATCATATCATAAAGAACTGTCCAAAACTGGCTGCTAAAGAGGCAAAAAAGAAAGAGGCTGGAATGGTTGTTCTAGAGGCCTCTACACCAAAAACAGAGTCTGCTAATCTTGTGCAGGAAGAAGAATGGGCATTTACTACTGTCTGCAGTTTTGACCCATCTTCTCATGAGCAGTGAATGTCTGCAGTAGACTCAGATGTTTGGTATTTTGATAGTGGGGCGACCAAACATATTACCTCGCAGCGTAGTTTCTTCTCTTCACTCAAGCCTGCCCCTACAGGGAATACTGTTACATGCACCAAAAGCTCCTCTGATCCTATTATGGGAGTTGGTAAGATCATTTTGACTACTGCTAATGGTAGTTCTTTCACTTTGTCAGATGCTTTATTTGTGCCAGGGATCAAGAAGAACCTGTTATCACTTTTTGAATTAGCCAAGATTGGCTTGGTTGTGAAATTTGTTGATGACAGGTGTACAGTTCATGATCTGTCAAATGGCGATGTGATTATTGCTTCTGGCAATTTATGTTGTGGGCTGTATAAGCTCATAGACTATGAAAGATCTGTAAATGATTTGGCATGTGGAGTAAATGATTCTCAGGCTATGTCAGATGCAAAGCTTTGGCATGCACACTTTGGCCATCTGAATTTTGCTAGTTTGCTACGCCTACAGAAATCTGAAATGGTGTCCTCTTTGGCCAAACTTGAGGCACCTGGAAAACATGTTTGTGAAGGCTGTATTTTTGGCAAAATGCAGCATTCGTTGTTTCCAAAAGATGGTTCAGTTCAGGCTACTCAGAAATTGCAGCTTGTACATAGTGATGTCTGTGGTCCTATGCAGACACCTTCTTTTGGGAATTATCTTTACTTCGTGACTTTCATCGATGATTTTTCTAGGCATGCATGGGTATATCCATTGAAGGAAAAGTCCGAAGTGTTCATGTGCTTCAAACAGTTTATGGTTTTGGCTAAAAATATGTCAGCATGTAAAATGGGCACCCTCCGTTCTGATCGAGGGGGGGAATATATATCTTCTGATTTTAATGCATTTCTGGCTAAACATGGGATAAAACACCAGTGTATAGTGCCGTATACACCTCAACAGAATGGAGTTGTTGAACAAAAGATTAGGTCACTCATGGAGATGGCAAGGTGTATGGTTAAGAGTCAGGCTTTACCACATAGTTTCTGGCTTGAGGCTGTCATGTGTGCGGCATATGTACTAAATAGGTGTCCCACTAACGCGCTATAGTCTATCACTCCATATGAGGCTTGGAATGATCGCAAGCCAGGTGTTGCTCATCTACGTGTTTTTGGTTGTTTGGCATATGCATTAGCGCCTGAACAACATCACAACAAATTGGATGATAAAGCAGTAAAATGTATTTTTGTTGGGTACATTTTTGAAAGTAAAGGCTATCGTTTGTATCATCCACAGACTAAATGCATTCTGGTTAGCCGTGATGTTGTTTTCGTGGAAGATGCTATTAAGCCATTGCTTTCATGTACTAATTAGACATCTGTTAGCTCCAAAGACATGTATGATACTTTGCTGCCTCTTTTTATAGGTGGACAATCTAGTGCTGGTCCCAATGAGGCAACTTCTCAGCCTTTGCAAGTTTCATGTGATGATGCAGATCATTCCATTTCTGATGCAGATTTACATGATGCACTAGTTGATGAGAGAGCTGATATTGAGCAGGCAAAAACTATGCCAAAATGGCTGGTGTAGACTTTGCGTGATAGCAAATTAGATGCACCTCTGTCATATCGTACTCATTCAGGCTCTCATAGTGCCTCTTTTGCATCAGATTGCTATGCTATGGCTTCATTTAGTTTCTATGATGAGAATGAGCCTGTTTCATTTGATGAAGCACAAAATTCAGAAAATTGGATGGTTGCTATGTAATCTGAATATGATGCTATACTGAAGAATGATACTTGGTCTTTATGTGACTTGCCTCCATGCAAGAAGGCCATTGGCACTAAGTGGGTATACAAGCTGAAGCGTAAACTGGATGGTACAGTTGACAGGTATAAGGCTAGGCTTGTTGCAAAGGGTTATGCACATGAAAGAGGCATTGATTTTGATGAGACCTTTGCACCTACATGCCGTATGACTACTGTTCGGAGCATCTGTGCACTTGCAGCTCATCATGGTTGGAATTTACATCAGTTGGACATTAAAACAACATTTCTGAATGGTGACTTGCATGAAGAAGCGTATGTTTTTCCGCCCCGTGGCTTTGTGTAGAAAGGGCATGAAAACTAGGTGTGCAGGTTAAAGAAGGCATTATATGGTTTAAAGCAAGCACCACGTGCTTGGTACAAGAGGATACATGCCTATCTGATTGCACATGGTTTTGAGAATAGGCCAACTCAAAGCATTAAGCGTGCTAATGATGTGCTTCTGATCATTGTTGTCTATGTTGAGGACATGCTACTCACTGGTCCTATTGAAAAGCATATTGCTGATTTTAAGGCTGATTTGCATGCCTCGTTTGAGATGTCTGATTTGGGGCATTTGCATCACTATTTGGGCACTCAGCTTATGTCAGTTGATGGTGGAATGGATTTGTGTCAAACGAAATATATTGACACATTATTACAACGTTTTGGCCTTGATGACCGTAAGCCTATTGCCACTCCTATGAAGATAGGTTTATGATTGAGTCTTCATGATGTTGGAGATGCATTTGATGCTATTCTCTATCAATAGGTTGTTGGATGCTTGATTTACTTATGCATTACTCGGCCAGATATTCAGTTTGCTGTCTCACAGATGAGCAGGTTTATGCATTGCCCAGGAGTCAAGCATTGACAAGCAGTTAAGCGCATCTTTCGCTATTTGAGTGGTACTCGGCTACTTGGGTTGTTTTATCCCAAGGGGGGATCACTACCGCCAGATTTGCATGCTTTTTTTGACTCTGATTGGGCTGGTTGCTATGACACTCGTGTGTCCACTAGTGGCTTTTGCTTCATGCTTGGTAGCTCATGTATATCTTGGTTGAGCAAGAAGCAGCCTACTATGGCCACTTCTAGTTGTGAGGCTGAGTATAGGGCAGCTTTCACAGCGACTATTGAGTGTGTGTGGCTCAGACGCCTTATGGCTGATTTGGGTGTTGGTTAGACTTCTGCCACCACCATCTTCACTGACAACCAAAGTGCATTGGAAGTTGCGAGGAACCTTGTGTTCATTCTTGCACTAAGCACATTGAGGTGCATTATCACTATGTCATGGAGAGGTTCTCTGTTGGGGAGACCAACTTGGCATATGTGCCCACGCAGGAGAACATTGCAAACCTTTTCACGAAGGCTTTGCCTAGGGAGAAGTTTGAAGCTTTTCGCAAAGCTTTGGGCTTACTTCCTTTTGTGGAGTGATTTCCACATAGCTTGGCACTTCCTTATACATGAGTGCCAGCTCCTTGTTCACCGCATCACTCCCAGGGGGGATTTGTTGATATATTTAGGTAGTGATTTGTGTGAACACACTAGGACCACTGGGGCACTTTTTTCCCTCTTTAGGAGGTGTTTTTTCCCCCGGCTTGTATATACGTCTATTGCCCTAATGGGCTACTTATCTTTGTACATTCTCTAGTAATACATTCTGTATTGTGTGTTGTGCTCCAAGCTTCTTCTTCTTCCTTATGCTGTTCGCGTGCTTCCGCAAACGTCTAACTCCAACAATAAAATTTAAAAAACTATCAAATATTCATAGGAAGAATGTACAAACAAGATATGAAGGGCGTACTAGCTTGTTGTGCCGAGGACGATGAACATAGTAGTTGGTTGCTACAAGCTCATGAAGGATTGCTAGGAAATCACTATTCTAAACAACAAACATTGTAGAACCTAAAATTTTTAGGAGTGTATTGGCCTAGAATGGATAAAGAAATACATGAGTGGATTAAGAATTGTCCAGTGTGTCAGGAAAAACCCCGAGTGGAGCATGCCACCCTTTATCATGGGTCATTAATTCCAGAATAGAGTGCTCCATTGGTAGAATTTATGAGATTGGGAATACTACCCAGAGAGGCTAGTCTAACAAGAAGATGAAGCATGGAGCAAGAGGCTCAGGACTATGCCTTAGTTGGAGACAACCTATACCGAAGAGGCAAAGATGGTTATTTACGATTGTGCATTCACGAGTCAGACTATTTGAAAGTCTTAGAAACAGCACATAGTGGCACTACAGGAGGACACTTTGGTCTTGATCGAGTAATTAAGAACATTCTATTCTCAGGACTTTGGTGGCCCACTCTTCATATGGATGCACATACCTATGTGAAGAGATGTGACACATGCCAACGTGCACAATATCTGATCAGAAAAGACGAGATGCCTTTGAAACTAATGATGGGAGGACATGCATTCTCGAAGTGGGGTATAGACTTTGTAGGTGCTATTAACCCCCCAGCTAGAAAGTCCCATGTAGAATACATCATTTTAGCCACCGATTACCTTATCAAGTGGGTAGAAGTAAAAGCCACGACAAAGAATGACGCTCAAACAATGGCTAAGTTCTTATTTGAGAATGTGTTCACTAGATACAGATTACCAATAGAGTTAGTAAGTGATAGAGGTACACACTTCTTAAATGAAGTCATTGAAAACCTTCTCCAAGAATTCATGGTGATACATAAGAAGTCTGCCCCTATCATCCACAAGCTAATGGACAAGCCAAGAGCACAAACAAGATCCTATGCAATGTATTGACAAAACTGGTAAATAATAAATGCTCTGATTGGAATAAAAAAATTCATCATGTTGTTTGGGCTGACCGAGTGGCCTACAAAATAATACTCAATGCCACCCCATTTCAAATGGCCTTTGGACAGAATGCGGTGTTACCATTAGACTTCTTGATCCTGAGTTTAAAAGTATCACAAGAATATGAGTGGAATGGACACGAGTTGTCCTCCACGATATTTGATTTAGAATGCTTAGGTGAAACGAAGCTACGTGTAGTAGCAGGCATATATGCTGCAAAGAAAAGCATACTTTGATGCGCACATCAAGGATAAAGGATTGAAAGAGGGAGACCTAGTGTTGGTTTACACATGAAAACAACATGCTCATAAATTGGAAAAAAGAGGATATGGACCCATGATCATTAATAGAATTTCCACTAGTGGTGGGGTTCAATTGGCCATGCTAGAAGGTGACATCTTGCCAAACTGTATTAGTGGATGTAGAGTCAAGCTGTATCAAGAACCTCTTATAGAGGATATGCTAATGAGACTCAACACTGCTAAGAAGCAAAAAGCAGAAGAGTTAAGGGTTAGAGAAGAAGCATAGGTAGAGGCTAGAGAGGGCGTTAGGAGAAATAAGTTAAGGTGACAAGGCCTAGATGTTCATCCAAATGCCCCAAGATATCACATGGCCATGTGCCAAACATCGGGTGTAATTTCTTCTCAAATAATTGATCGACGTCCCTTTGTGACCATAGAGGTAGGACAAGGAAAAAGTGTAAGGACTATGAGAGCATTGATTGACTCAGGTGCAGCAACTCGTGCAGTTCAGCTTTCATATTGCCAAGGCCTGCAATCAAATATCAATCCCATAGAAGCCTATCTCATAGGATTGGGAGGTGTGGAAACCCCTTGTTTGGGCAAGGTGGAACTTCCCATCTACCTTCAAGATGTCCCATTCACAGTCGAAATGCTAGTGTATCAAGATGAGGACCTTACAAAACCACTTGTCTTGGGTCAAGATTGGATTTATGACCATGCAGTCAAATTAAACCTAAGAAGTGGACTTCCCCAAGTATGGGTACATGACCAATGCATTACAATAGAATTATAGAATTTCATGATAACAAATCTAGGTATCACCCATTCTCTTAGTTCTTCTCAGACTAATCTCAACGAAAAAGATGTCGTATGTGTCCAAACCTCTATGATGCAGAATGATGCTGCCTCCAACAAAAGAAATGAAGACCTGCTGAAAATTCCTTCTTTTACCAAGTCTCAACCATTTGTAGTAGTTCAACCACAGAGGCAAGAGAAACAATATAAGACAATTGTTGTATCAACTAGACAAACAAATTTCAAGAAGAAAGTAGTTTCGTGCATGAAGCAGATGTGGGTACAAAAAGGAGAGCAACCAATCACACTCGTGCAGTCAAATTCATTAGGGGAGAAGCAATGGAGAAAGCCAAGACAACAAGTAGCAGAACAACAAAGATATCTATCTCAATGAGCACTCCAACTGTGGGTACCAAAGCAATCAAGGAAGGCCAACCACACTAAGGTACAAATTTGGGTGCCTATGAAATATGCTATTGCTAAACAAGGGCAATTAGACATATGGGTACCCAAGGAACTCTTACATGCAGAGACACCTATGCCATCCCTCACAAGCAAAGTCTCAACAAAGAAGCCAAAGAGAGGCAAGAGTCAGAACCAAGCTCAGAGATCAAAAGAAGATCAACTCACCTCTTTGAAAATAGTAAGAAGGCAATCATCAAGGCTATGGGTTTGGAAGCCAAAAGCATCGATAGCATCCACAGAACCAAAGAGCCAACCACGAGGGATACAAAGTTCACGAAACAATCCAAAGATGAAGAGTCCAAATGTGATTTGTTCGCAGCTAAACATTGTGCTAAAATGGATGCCTATAAGGAGGAATGATCAGTTGTCATTCAACCATCAACTGATCGCATTATTTCAAGATCCAATGGCTACCTCCAAACAAAGATTGCATCAACATCTGAAAGTAACATAGGAAGCCTCGACATGCAAAGACCATGTGCTCCTTGCACAACCCTGTCTTTTTCACCATTCAGGTCATGCATTTCCAGAGTATGCATTAATATAGGGCCCCATTATATGGCCATGCATAGATACATTTGAGAGTCCCAGGCACATGTGAAACACTTGACATATGTAAATTATTTTATTGATACTAACATCTTGCTTCTTGTTTTGTGACATTACTCCTCTTAAAAAAAAGAGATTAGAGAAAAAAAAGAAGAAAAAAAGAAAAAGCAAGAATAGGACCATGCGCTCAAAGAATCGCATCAGTGAATCTTCAACAAGGACATCCATCAACAATGAAAGAGAAGCCGATGGTCAATCACCATGATGGGAGTACAACACGAAGAGATGAACATTGACCGGCCATTCAACAGGGTAAGAATTCCCTACTTTGGCAACACTATAACAATGATAGATTAGGAAACCTCTTTGTCAGCATACCCTTGAGCAGTTAGCTCAAGAACCCATTTTTGCACCATACTTCTTACCATGCATTCCCCAAGTAAGCATGCATAGAGCCACATTACAAGGCCATACACAAGGCATATATTTTCTTCAACCCATGTACTAACACACTTACCCATCATTCATTATGGGTTATGAGTACTTGGCATGCAAACTATGAAAGCCATGTTTGAAAGACCCAGAGGGACTCAAGGTTACAACATCAGTACCTATGAAGCAACTCGTAGTGGACAACTACTCAAAATCAACAGACAACCTCTTCTGAGCAACTCGCAATTTTCAGAAGCTTACAAATACACCACAATGCTGGATGCCAAAGAAGAAGTACATACACACGGACTAAAAGTTGCAAAGGCTAGCAACATCAAAATGACTAATAGGACAACATACCCTGCTACATTTGGAAGACAGGTTGCTCTTGCTGATACGTGGTGGACACTATCTCTCAAAGTACCACATGGAATACCTAGTACAACAAGGGTTTGTCAGGGACGACAAACTCGAGAGGGGGGGGATTGTTGGCACTCAAGGTTAAGCACAAGGCAAAGGAATGCTTCAAAGAAGCGGACACATAAGAAGAGGCAGCATGTAGGGAGCTCCAAGAAGCACACATCAAATTTTTAGAAGAAATCCCTAAAAAAATAGTGATTTTTATCACTAAAAATCATTGCAAATATCATTTCTAATTTTTGAAACTCCATTTTGTTCAAGCCAAGGAGTCCTCAAGCTTGAGGAGTATTAGAAGTAGCTACCTACCGATTTTCATAATTTTTAGAGTCCATTTGAGCCTCCAAATAAGCCCTGGAACCTAATTTTTAAATAGGCCAAACACTAGGTCTGGACAGGGCCAAAACTAGTGGAAAAACTATAAAATGAGCTAGAGAGCTCATTTTGGGGTTGGCTTGTTAGAGAGTTGTCTTGTGAGAAATTGAAGCTTTGTAAGGGAGTTCTTGTGTAATTGAAGCTTTCCATTGTTCCTCTCTTTGATCTTGCCTTATGTGCATGTGTGTGTGCGTGCATGTATGTGCTTGTCCCTCACATTTGCTCACCACAATTGCTCACGATCTTCATATCCTCCTCATGTCTCCGTGGATTGACAAGTAAAGGAGGTGGTGCTTACACTTGAGCTACAATTATGAACCTTCTTGATGAACAATAAAGGATCCATATTGCTTGATTTGAATCCAAGGTCTTGTAAATAAGTCAATAATCTATGGTTCTAAGCTCTAGGGGCTTGTTTTAAACCATACAAGGCTTTCTTAAGCTTAAATACATAAGTAGGATAATTAGGGTTTTCAAACCATAGGGGTTGTGACATATATACCTCCTCATTAATCCATCCTTTGAGAAAAGCATTCTTCACATCAAGTTGAAGTAGCTTCTGATTCCTTGCAGTGGCAACACTAAGCAAGGTTATGATGGCGGTCATCTTGGCCACATGTGAGAAAGTTTCTTCATAATGCACATCCTTTTGCCACCAACTTGGCTTTGTACCTACAAATAGAGCCATATAGATTTATTTTTAATTTGTATACCCATTTGCAACCTATTGCCTTTGTGTTGGTATAGGAACCAATTCCAATGTATCTATCTCTTTGAGAGCTTCAATTTCTTCCTTCATGGCTTTCTCCCAATAAGGGTTACCTTTTGCTTCTTCATATATTGAGGGTTCCTCTAAGATTGAATCTTTGGCCAAATAAATGCTATGTTTGGTTACAACAATAGAATTTTATCCATACCTTAAGTTGTCTTCTCTCCCTTGTTGATCTTCTAGGAGTGCGTTTGAAAAATTCTCCACATTCTTGAATCTTGGCCTTCCCTATGGAGTTCCAAAGTTTGGAATCCCTTTCTTTCTCATCTTGTTCATATTTTGATTCACTTCTAGATTCCTACACTTGTCCATCATGGTTGTTCTCTAATGGAAGAAAATATATACCAAGATCATAGGGTAACTTTAACTTTACCTTTTGCTTATCTTCTTCATACCATGACCTGTGTTCTTCAAATACAACATCTCTACTTGTAGTGATTTTTTTTTGTTGGATTGTAGAACTATAACCCATTTGAGAAGTTGACTCATATCCAATGGACATAGCTTTGGTTGCTCTTTCATCCGATTTCCCTCTAATTTGTGAAGGTATATACACATATGCTAAACAACCACCAATGACAGACTTAGCATTGTCTTTGTTGTCCCAGCTAGGGTTTTGTTCCTTCTCTCAACAACACCATTTTATTGAGAAGAGTACCTAGTAGTGACCTCCCTCTTGATAGCTTTATATTGAAAATATTCGTGAAAATATTTGGAGAAGTATTCTCCCCCTCCATTAGATCAAAGCTTTTTCAATGATCTGTCTATGTAGTTCTCTACATGTGCTTACCTTTTGAAGCAATAAAAAACTTCATTTTGTTTTTTATGAAGTATAAGATTGTCCACCTATTGTGATCATCAACAAATGGTGCATACTACCTTGATCCTACTAATGACGGTTCCTGGCTTGGTCCCCACACATCCATGTGTACTAGGTCCAAAAGATTGTTGTGGATGTACCCTTTAGTATGAAAAGGTTGTCTTTGTAATTTCCCAATCTAATAGGCATCACATTTTTTGATCATATGTTGCTTTAAAAGGCTTGCCAGCCCTATAACACTTTCATCCTTGCATATATCCTTAAGTGTTCTTTCATTCACATGAGAAAGTCTCTTATGCCATACCTCAAGCTCACTTAGGGTTTGAGACCCAAAGTTATAGAGAGCTATATTTTAGGTTTCTCCCACTTCGAATGTGAAGATTCTACCATGCTTCTCACCTCTGGTTATCTTCTTAAAGCCTTGACATGGATCTTCCACATAAGCTCCATGTTGAGTGAACCTAACCTGCAAGCAGTTTTCTACAATTTTCCCTACACTTGTTAGGTTTTTGGTGATAGTTGGTACATAGAGAGCCTTACTCAGAATGTTTGTCTTGCCATTTGATGCTTTGACATTACCTATCCTTTCCAACTTTTGCTTGGTATCAGGCCCTGTTTGTACCTCATAATTGTGCTTAAGTTTCTCCAAGTCTAATAAGAGAGCAATATTACCTGTAACATGGTTTCAACAACCATAAATCTATGTTATGGCTTAGGTTCATCATAAGTAAACAATCTTCATGTGGTTGATACTGTGAGTAGTTATTGTAATCTCTTTTGGTGTTGTTCCTATTGTTGTTGTATTTTTTTCCACCTCTACCTCTTGTATTGCCAAATCTACTTCTACCTCCTTTTTGCGTTCTTCCATTGAACCAATAGTTTTGAGTACTGTGGTTGGTCTTGTTATAGATGGCACAAGGAACTTCTTTTCCTTTAGAGTTGTCTTTCTTTGATCCTTTCGTCTTTCCCTTCCACTTGCTTTTGCATGCATAGTTGGCTTGGGAGATTTCTTCATCATCATTCTCATTCCTTTTACCTTTATTCTTCTTGTCTTTCTTTATCTATATAAAGAGCAGTTGTAGAGTTACCTTGGAAAGATTTAGCTTCCTTTGTATTGTTGTTGGCTTCTTGGTTGAGACGTTATCCAAGAAATATGTTGAAGTCAAGTGTTTGCACATCCATGATGAGGTCATAGGCAGTTGTGAATGATTGCCATTGTTTATCATTGCTGATTCCATTAAAAATTTGCCTCATAATAGCTTCATCTTCAATTAGCTCTCCAATTGAAGTTAGTTGATCTACAACCTCCTTGACCTTGGTAACCAAATATGTGATTGTTTGTTTGGATGTCTTCTTCATTTGGTTGAATTCATTCCACAAGTGATTCTCCCTAGCCTTGGTGCTAGCAGAGAAGAATGTTTCAAGTGCATACTAGGATTCTTGTGATGTTTTGAAACCTCTAATGTGTGGAAGCAAGAAATTAGAGATGGCATTTAAGATATAAGACTTGGATTAAGCATCTCTTGCACACCATAATGTGAACTTCTTAGTCTCCTCTTGTATAGGTCCTCCTTTGGATCTTGATATAGGCATGAATTCATCACCCTTCACTGCTCCAAATAGGTTTCTTCCTTGAAGATAAGCTTCATCCTTATTTGCCAAGCACCATAGGTGTTACAATCAAGCTTTTCAAATATGGAAGGAAATCCATCACCCATCTTGAATAGGATTGCTCTTATACCACTGAAAGTGCTTGAGAGTAGAAGGATGGAGACAAGATGAAGCTTAGAATAATGGAGTTTGATTCAACTTACCAGTATAGAATCAACCTATTATCACTTGCATCTACAATCATGCTAACTTGAAGGAGATGACACAAAGAAATGAGGATCAAGCAAGATGATGACCAAAATTGATTCTCTATTCATCTATTATCAAATACAAGAACATAGAGTGGTTATATACACTCCTTGAAGCTCTCCTTGTGGTTTTCCATGACTCTATAAGCCATATTTGAATTCAAATCTCATGCGGGATGAGTTTGATGAGATTCCTTCTCTTTTCCTATAATGTATGAGATAGAGAATTTGAGTTCAAAATTGATTTAGATAGTTGGTTGAATACCAACCTCTTATCGCATGGCATAAGACCCATATTCATCTTTTAACAAGAGTAAAAACCTAGGATTCATAAACCCTTATGGATTTTTACAATGATAGAAAATGAAATGACTCGTCATGAAACTAGGGTTCTCTTCATGAATTAATTTGGACTATGATAAATCCTTCTCTCAATCATGGTAAAAGTTTGATGTTCTAATAGGTCTCGTGGAGATGGAGAGGTGTATGGTCAAAAGTCAGGCTTTACCACACAACTTCTAGCTTGAGGCTCTTATGTGTGCAACATAAGTACCTAACAGATGTCCCACCAAAGCACTCCAATCTATCACTCGATATGATTCTTGGCATGATCACAAGCCATCTGTTTCTCATCTGTGTGTCTTCGGTTGTTTGGCATATGCATTAATGCCTAAACAAAAATGCAGAAAATTGGATGATAAGTAGTGAGATGCATTTTTGTTGAGTACAATTATGAGAGCAAAGGCTATTGTTTGTATCATCCACAAACTAAGTGCATATTGATTAGCCGTGATGTTTTTTTTGTGAAATATGCAATCCAACCATTACTTTCATGTACCAAGAAGAATTCAATTAGCTCTAGAGATGTGTATGACACATTGCTACCTCTTTCTACACGTGGACAAACAAGTACTACTCCAAATGAGGCAATTTCTCACCTTTTATAGGTTCCACATGATGGTGCAGATCATTCTATTTTTTTATGCAGATTTACATGATGCACTTGATGATGAGAGGAGTGATATAGGGGAGGTAAAACATTTGCCTAAATGGCTGGTGTAGACTTTGAAAGATAGAAAATTAGATGCACCTCTATGATATTGTACTTGTTCAAACTTGCATAGTGCTTCCTTTGCATTAGATTTCTATGAAATGGCTAGCTCTAAACTTTGTGATGAAAAAGGGCTTTCTTCTTTTGATGAAGCACAAAATTTAGAGAATTGAATGGCAGTTATGCAATCACAATATGATGCTATTATGAATAATGGTACTTGGTCCTTATGTGATTTGCCTCTAGAAAAAAGGCCATTGGTACTAAATGGGTGTACAAGCTAAAACATAAACTTGATGGAACAATTGACATGTATAAGGCTAGACTTGCTGCAAAAGCTTATGCTCAAGAGAAAGGCATTGATTTTGATGAGACCTTTGCACCCACTTGTTGAATGACCATTGTTCTTAGCATCTGTTGGGTAGCATCTCTTCACTTGTGTCTCATCATGGTTGGAATGTACATCAGTTGGACTTTAAGACTCCATTTTCAAATGGTGACCTACATGAAGAAGTGTATGTATTTCAACCCCATGGTTTTGTGCAGAAAGGGCATGAAAACAAAGTGTGTAGTTTGAAAAAGGCTTTATATGGTTTGAAGCAAGCACCATGTGCTTGGTATGAAAAGATACATGCCTACTTGATTGCATATGGTTTTGAGAAGAGTCCAACTGAGAGCACCTTATATATTAAGCGTGTATATGATGGAATTTTGATCATTGCTATGTATGTTGATGTCATGCTACTCACTCGTCCTAATGAGAAGCACATTGTTGAATTTAAGGTTGATTTGCATGCCTCTTTTGAGATGTCAAAATTTGGGAATTCACATCATTATTTGGGCATTTAGTTTATGCAAGTTGATGGGGGAATAGCTTTGTGTCAAACCAAATATATTGACACATTATTGTAGCATTTTGGCCTTGAAGATTGAAAAGCGATTTGCCACTCCTATGGAAACAAGTTTACAGTTGAGTTTTCATGACATTGGAGAGGCATTTGATGTTGTTCTCTATCAAGAGGTTGTTGGCTTGATTTACTTATGCATAACTGAGCTTGATATTCTATTTTTTATCTCTCAAATGAGTAGGTTTATGCATTTTCTAGGTGTCAAGCATTGGCAAGTGGTTAAGCACATCTTTCACTACTTGAGTGGTACCCGACTACTTGGAATGTTTCATCCCAAGGGGGAATCATTATCTTTTCATGCTTTTTTTGACTTGGATTGGGTTGGTTGCTATGACACTCATGTGTCCACCAGTGGTGTTTGCTTCATGCTTGGTAGCTCAAGCATACCTTGGTTGAGCAAAAAGAATCCTACCATGACCACTTCTAGTTGTGATGCTCAATATAAGCTAGATTTCACATCAATTGTTGAGTGTGAGTGTGGCTTAGATGCCTCTTGGTTGACTTGGATGTTTGTCAATCTTTTGCCACCACCATCTTCACTAACAACCAGAGTGCATTGGCAGTTGCGAGGAGCTGTGTATTCCATGCTTGCACAAACCACATTGAGATGCACTATCATTACATTAGGGAGAGGTTCTCTACAGGAGATATCAATTTGGCATATGTGCCCACATAGGATAAGGTTGTAGACCTTTTCACAAAGGCTTTGCCTAGGGAGAAGTTTGAAGCTTTCCACAAAGCTTTGGGCTCACTTCCTTCTTTGGATTGATCTCTTTCCACATAGCTTGGCACTTCCTTATACACGAGTGTGAGATCCTTGTTAATCACATCACTCCTAGGGGGGATTTTTTGATATATTTTGGTAGTCATGTGTGTGAACACAATTAGGATTGTCAGGGCACTTTTTTCCTTCTTTAAGAGTTTTTTCCCCTAGGCTTGTATATATGTGTATAACCCTAACATGTTACTTATGTTTCTACATTCACTTGGTAATTTATTCAGTGTTGTGTTGTGGTCCAAGCTTCTTCTTTCACATGCTTATGTAGACCTCAAACTCCAATAGTATAGTGATTGATTGTGGATGTGTGAAACTTTTTTGTGAGTTATGGAATGATTATCTGCCTTGTGTGCACCTTTCCTAAGTGACGAAATAGAGAAATATATTTTTATGTTCTATAACTAGTTTTAACCAGTTTTACATAACAAAGTTTTAGTGATTCTTTTTCTATAGTCAACAATCTCTATTTTATTGACAATTTGGAAACAAGTTCCATCACTTCTAGCTAATCACTCTAATGTTTACAAGTTTTTAAATGTAACATTGTGATATCAGAGCTATTTTGGTATCATATATTCTTTCATAAAGCTTATTGGACTATCTTCTTGGTGATCAATAGTTCAACATGGTAGATTTGGGTGCATCTATTGAAAAATTATCTGATGCTAGAAATTATCCCATGTGGCAATTTTTAATGGAGTCATATTTCATGTCTAAAGATATTTGGGGATTAATAAAAGGTATATAAGTGGTCAATATTACCAAAAGTTCGTACACAAGCAGATAGAATAAGAGAGAGAATGGATCGAAATATACAAAAAAGTTTTATTTATTATCACAAACAATTTTGAATACTATGCTTGGACATATAAGAGGGGTGAATACAAGTAGAGAAGCTTGGGAGTCTCTAGAAAGATTATATTCAACTACAAACAAAGTGAGGAAAACACAACTTATTGGTGAGCTCACAAGAGTAAAAAAGAAACCACGACAATCAATAAATGATTATGTTTTTGAAGTAAAATCTCTTATTGAAGCATTAGCCTCTATTGATGCATCTTCTAGTGGCAATATAACGTTTAATAGCATGTTAAATGGCCTCAGTAACATGAAAGATGGAAGTCTTTTATTACATCTATCATGACTCGAGAGAATCTACCATCCTTTGCAATTTACAAATGCTTATGATGAACAAAGAAATCAACATTGAAGGTAGTAATTCTTATCATTCTCAAAGGGTTAGTCAAGGAGGAGCTCTCTATACTTCATCAAATAGAGCAAGAGGTAGAGGAAATTGGAGAGGAGGAGGAAGATTCACCAACAATGCAAGAGGAACATATCAAAATACACAAGTTCAAAGATGAATCTTTAATGTTAGCGTTAGTGTCCATGTGAAAGGCCAAATGGCCACTGGACACTTCTTTGTATATGTTCTTTAATAAACCATATAGTGGCCTGGTCAGTCACAGACTGTAAGTTCGACCGCATTTGTAAGACCTAAGAGGTCTGTCTTCATGCTCCCTGAGTACTGTGTTTTTTTTTTGCGTATTCTGCAGCCTGTATGTGGAATACTGTGTGCAGCCCTAGGAGCTCAGTTTTCTACTCCGAGGATATCGTCGTGAAGCTCTTGAGGAGGAGAGTGCACTATGGTGCATCATCATCAAATTACTTCATTGGTATCAGAGTAGTTCGAGACAAAAGCTTTGTTCCTTTTGCGTGAGAGAAGCGACCCCCCCTCCCCCCGGATTTCTCCAAGGCTTACGAATAAGGCTGCAACCAAGGCATACCTTGTCATCTGAGTCACCAAAGTCACCCTTGGTGCCGTTGGCTACGCGCGAGGGAGGACCTAAATGATCAAGGAAGATAGAGGTTCTTGGTACTTCCCAAGAGCTCACCCGTCCCAGTACTGTTCGCCCCAGAGCTCGCTTAACCGTGGCAATCTCTTGCCACTAAGCTACACTCTTGTGGTGTCTCAAGAAGGGGAAAGACTAAGGTTAACATTACATTGAACATGTTTTGGTCCCTCAAAGCTTCATTCTTTGTTTTCAAGGCCTGTTTCTAAAGCATTTTTGGGGTGTTCTTTGGAGCAATTTTGGAGTACTTTCGCACATAGTTCTCTTCATACATGTCCAAGAACATCAAGAAGAGTGTTCTTTACACTTCTTCGACAAAAAATATAAACCTTTTGGGCTGTGTTTCCAGCCACACTCGTAAAACTACAGGTTTCACGAAAGGTTTCTAGTTTTGGTGGGAGCAGCCGTTGTAAATTTATGCAAGTTTTTGGGCCTAAAACATCAGAGTTGACAGACACTTGCAGGTGTTGTTGGCTAGTTTTTGGGCTGTGCATTTAGCCTTTTAGCACATTTTACTGCATATATTGAGCACATACACACCATGTACGCTTCTGTGGATACCGCTTATGTACGTACATGTGGTCATTGGCATAGCGGTTATGTTTTTGCATAAAGCCTTTTATGTTTGAAAAAGAGGGTTGTGGTGAGGTTTTCTTAACTGGGAGACTCCCAAATGTCGATGTCTCTTTGGTGATGTAGGTGGAAGACTTACCCAGCCTCACCACAGGAGATGTATGATAGTTATTCATAGGTGCTCGATAAGCCTAGGTGGCTTCTATTTGGTAACTGATTATATGGAGTGGAGTTAGTGATTCACTATGCAGGTAAACATGTTAGTACTTACAGTTTTATGATATTTTGAACCTGGTCATATGCTCATTTTGCAGAGGATACTCTGGCATCTGGTTTAGTCAACTATATAGTGGTCGATTTACTCCTTGATACACTTATTTGTTGGTGTTTGGACTCTTCTAGCTCCATTATCATTCTATTCAATTCTCTACGATGATGGCATCAGAGGTCTCATGGATCAGGTTCTAGTGCCAATGTTCCGAGGAGAAGCTATAACTTGCAGGGAAAAGAACATTTTGAGACTCGAAAATTTGATGGCACAGACTTTGCTCTATGGAAGAATCAGATTAAAGATGTGCTGATTCACAGGAGGCAATGGAAGCTAGTAAATGGGATTTCAAAGAAGCATGCTGACATGGATGAAGATGATCGGGCTGAGTTAGATGAAATGACCAGGTCTACCATTTGCTTTCACCTGGCATATAATGTTTACTTTATAGTATTAGATTGTGAAAGTGCAGAGGAGCTTTGGAAGAAGTTATGCAATACATATGAAAAAGAGATGGCATCAAATAAAGTGTATCTGATGAGAAAATTATATGACCTTCGTATGAAGGACACAGATAGTGTTGCTACTCATCTAAATGAGTTTGATGCTATATTCTCCTAGTTACAGGCTCAAAAAATGGATATGGATAATGAAATGAAAGCAGTATTGCTGTTATGCACCCTGCCATCATCATGGGATACATTTTGCATAGCTATTAGCAATAGTGCACATGGTGATAAACTCGTAAGGTGGCAGGAGCAAGAACAAGGAAAAGAATGATCAACTGAATAAGATTAGAAGTAAATCAAGGAAGAGGGATATCGAATGCTATTCAGCAACCATTGAGACGTTCTACACGTGTCTCACATCCACCTAATAGATATGTTCCAAGTTTATATTTCTTGCTACAAAGAGGCTATGCAGACAGAGACAGAGGATCATGTCAAGTGGGAGCATGCCATGAAGAGTGAGCTGGATTCTATTCACAAGAATGGTACTTAGGATTTAGTACCTTTGCCAAAGGGCAGGAAAGCTTTACCATGTAAATGGTATATAAGCTAAGATTCACATCAGATAGTGCTTCTCAAAAATATAAAGCACGACTTGTTGCAAAGGATTTTAAGCAATGGTGTTGATTTTGAAGAAATCTTCTCTCCAGTGGTCAAGATGACTACTTTGCACATGTTGCTTTGATTCATTGCAATGGAGGACTTAGAGCTAGTCCACATGGATGTGAAAACTGTTGTCTTGCATGGAGAACTTATAGATGAGATCTATATGGAACAACGAGAGGGTTATGTAGTTCCTGGCAAGGAAAGTCTAGTTTGTAAGCCCAAGAAGAGCTTGTATGGACTTAAACAATCTCCTAGACAATGGTACCAAAAGTTTGATGCTTTTATGAAGTCCCAA
The DNA here is from genome assembly GCA_020310875.1 of Ceratopteris richardii. Classification (NCBI taxonomy): domain Eukaryota; kingdom Viridiplantae; phylum Streptophyta; class Polypodiopsida; order Polypodiales; family Pteridaceae; genus Ceratopteris; species Ceratopteris richardii. The sequence goes on from CM035419.1 coordinate 120,871,806, forward strand.
GGCTATTCTCGAAGCAATGAGGATCATTGTCTCTACACAAAGAGATGCTCAGATGGTAGCTTGATATGCTTGATACTTTATGTCGATGATATGTTGATTGCTGGGAAGTCCTCATATGACTTGACAATTCTCAAAAGGAAGTTGAGTCAGACATTTGATATGAAGGATTTGGGGGATGCCAAACATATTCTTGGCATGCGCATTACTCGTGATATGAGTAAAAGATGCATGTACTTGTCTCAAAGTGAGTACATATCCAAAGTACTTCACAGGTTCAATATGCAGGGTGGAAAAGCATTGAGTACACCTTTACCCACATATGTGGAAATTGAGCAAGGATGATTGCCCCAAATCAGATGATGAAAAGGAATTCATGATAAAAATTCCCTATCAGTCTATCGTTGATAGTCTCATGTATGCTATGGTAGCTATGAGACCAGACATTGCATTTGCAGTGGGAGTTGTGAGCAGATATATGTCTAATCCTAGCAAGAAACATTGGGAAGCAGTCAAGATGATTTTGAGATATCTGAGTGGCACTAAGGACAAGTGTCTATGCTTAGGTAGAGGGAAAGCATCCATTATTGGTTACACAGATTCTGACTATGCTAGTTGTGTAGACAATCGTAAGTCTACATCAAGGTACTTTTCATTTTGCTGGAGGTGCTATCTCTTGGAGATCTCGTCTTCAAGAATGTACAACTGTTTCCACCATAGAAGCAGAGTATGTTGCAACAAGTGAGGCATGTAAGGAAGCATTGTGGCTTCTCGTCTTGCTTGTGATATGGGTTTACCTCAACATGTACCTCGTTTGCTCAGTGACCGTGAGAGTGCCATTGCTTTGGCTAAGAATCTGGTCTATCATGCAAAGACCAAGAACATTGAGGTAAGGTATCACTTCATTAGAGATTGCTTAGCCACTGAGTGCATTATTCTTGAGAAGGTTCACACTCGAGATAATGTTGCAGATGCTTTGAGTTAAGCTCTACCACATGATAGCTTTCGACACTGCTATCACTTGATGGGGGTTACTTGATTCATGATCTTACACAGTCACTTGTATACTGTGTAACATCCCCATCAGGTGGGAGGTATAGTTTGTATACTTACACTCAGATATTCTTTAGCATTCTTTATAATTCTCCCATAGTTACTTTGGCCATATTGGCCTTTAGTGGGAGATTGTTACCGTTAGTGTCCATGTGAAAGGCCAAATGTCCACTGTACACTTCTTTTTATATGTTCTTTAATAAAACATATAGTGGCCTCGTCAATCACAAACTGTAAGTTCGACCGCATTTGTAAGACATAAGAGGTATGTCTTCGTGCTCCTTGAGTACTGTGTTTTTTTTGCATATTTTGCAGCCCTTATGCAGAGTATTGTGTGGCCCTAGGAGCTCAGTTTTCTACTCTGAGGATATCATCGTTAAGCTCTCGAGGAGTAGAGCACACTGTGGTGCTGCTACTAGAAGAGGAAGAACAATGCAACAAGGTAAAAAAAAAATCTATAAAATCAGCAAGGTAACTTTACTTGTAAATATTGTCGTAAAGTTGGTCATCATGCTAGGGATTCCTTCTCCAATCCCAATACAAGAGGTGGTTTTAGATTATGAAAAAGAGGAAGAGGCCAAGACCACATGCATCAAAACAATAATGTAGTGCAAGCGGAGGCTTAGACACAAAATCAGAACCTTCTTATGGCTATGGATACAAAACTAGGCAAGAGGAAGGTAAACAATAGAGCTTCATATGTAGATTGTGGTTGATCAAACCACATGAGTCAAAATATGAATTTTTTTGTGAACTTACACAAGCAAGATTCAAGAGGGACTATTGCTACAAAAGATAGAACTGAGCATGAAGTAGTGAATATTGATGATTGTCCACTTAATAGACATGTAACTCCCAGATATGTTTTATTTGTTCCTACTATTACAAGGAATTTTATTTCAATTGGACTGATGGGGGACAATGGTTTTTGACAATAATCAATGGTAAGCTTATCATAAGAATCGTGGGAATTTTGTTATAAGAGGACAAAATGTGAATAGATTGTATACTTAGGAAGTTGAATTTCTAGATTTTGCAGGTTATACAATGGTCAATGGAACTCGGGTTAGTCAATTGGATTTATGGCATCAGACATTAGGACATATCAATGTTGGAAGATTGAAGGATATTGCAAAGAAATCCTTGGTTGAAGGCTTACCATAATTACCAAAGCAAGATTTAGATTATGTTTGTGAGGCATGTCAATTTGAAAAATAGGTAGGAAGTCCTTAAATAAAAAAAAAGAATTGCAAAGTAGAGGTCTTTTGGGCTTGATTCATACTAATGTATGGGGTCCATCTCAAGAAGATTCAATGACAGGTAGCAAGCACTTTTTAATGTTTATTGATGACTTCTCAAAGTTTACATTCATTTGTTTTATGAACTACAGATCATAAGTGTTTGATATGTTCAAGAAGTTTAATCATTGGTTGAAAAGAAAATAGGTAGAAGCATAAGGAGATTGAGAAAAGATGGAGGATTTGATTATTTTCCTCATCATTTTCTTGCATATCTAGAAAAGAAGGAATTAAGAAGCATAGTACAAACAAATACACACCTCAACAAAATGGTGTGGATGAAAAAAGAAATAGGTCTATCTTGGAGATGGGTAGGTGCATGTCAATGAGGACTTACCAATTACCTTTTGGAATGAATCATGCAATATGGTAGTTTATGTGATGAATAAGATTCCACCTACTCAAATTTATGTACAAAAAGCACCTCATGAAGTGTTTTATGGATCAAAACTAGGTTCGAGATCTCATTTTCAAGAATGTATAGATGTTTCTACTATAGAAGTAGAGTAAGTTGTAGCTAGTGATGCATGTAAAGAAGAATTGTGGCTTTATCATCTTGCTTGTGATATGTTAATTCTCCATGAGCATGTACCTCATTTGCTTAGTGATAGTTAGAGTGGCATTTCTTTGGTTAATAATCCGATCTATCATGCAAAGACCAAGCACATTGAGGTGATGTATCAATGCATTAGAGAGGTAGTTGTTGATCCAAAATTGGCCACATAGGCTCTTGATTTCCTTGATTATACTCAAGGTGTTCATAGTAAAGCTCTCTATAATATTGGTGCTTATCTCTAGTAGGATTTCCATATGCATCCCTAGGAGGATACATAGGCCTAGGATCATATTGTGCTCTCTAGTGATGCTACTATTTTTCGTACTAATGTTAAAGTTTTTTGTTATAATCTAATGGCTTGTACCTTGGATGATCCCCATTATAGTGCTAACATCTCCTAAAGTGGTTGTGCCCTCTGGCCATATGGCATGTTTCATTGCTCTTTTGCCTATTCCATTTAAAGCTTATTCACTACCATATCTGCAAGCTCATCCATTGAAGATTTCATTGAACTAAAAGAAGTAGATGCTTCAATGTTTGTATCATATAGAAAAATCTTGAATTATTCTACTAAATAATAAATTCATTTAAGGTATTGATCCTATGAATGTATACTAATGAACGTTATTGTACATTAGTCAATACCTCTAGGGAAAGAAGGATCAATTTCTTCTATTTTAATATTTCTCTAGGTAGACATCTATCTACATATTGCTTAAAGCATCTTGCTTCTAATCCCACAGATTCATGGTTGGCTTGTTTAAAGTTATAGATTAAAAAAGTTGAATCATGCTTAACTCCTCATTTGGAAAATTATCCTATGAAATCTTCTAGAAGAGCTTCCAAGTTTCTAAATATACCCATTTTCAATTGTTGAAATCATGACAATGTAGTTCCAATTAGAGTTAATTCAAATGCATCATATTGAGTGAAAAAGTGAATGACTTGTTCAACTCATAAAGGATCAGTAGACCGATCATAAAAATTCTTCATGCACTTTTCCGCTTGGGATGGTCAAAGGTGATGTCCTAGATCTTGCATTCTAATCACATAGAGAAGCATAAATATGAGTTTCTAAGAAGAGAGATCACAACTTCATTCAACCAAATAAAGTCTTTCTACAAGTGAGCTTTTGAACTTTACATAGGCTTCTCCCAAGACCTTTCCCTTCTTTATTTGAAAAATTTCCTAAAAAATAAAAGGAAAAGGTTAAAATCTCTTCTTTCTTGTGGGATCTTTGAGGGAAGAACCAGAGGGAAGATTTCTCCTCTTATGCACAACAAGAATCTTGGACCCTACACAAGACATACCTGCTCTCAGACTAGTACTCACTAAAACTAGTATATCTCTCAATTCTTGAATTCAATTAACAAACCCTTTTAGCCAACTAAAACAGACACCAAGAATTTTGAATGAGCTATAAATCACTAGAATTGGACACTTGTAGACTAGTCAACTCAGTCAAACAACACAGACAAGTTTTCCTAACAGGATTCAGGACACATCAGTAGAGAAAGAAACAGCTATAACTCATAGTACAAGAAGAATTTGCAATGCCCTTTTGGGTATAGAATTCTTGTTTTATAAGCTTTCTAAAAAGTATAAGAACTCAAAAAATAGAGCTTCCTAAAGATATAAAATGAAGTCTTAATAGGATGTTATAGAAATTCAGCACCCTTTGGAAAGGGTAGGAGAGATATACAAGAGAATATGAACTCCTATGATAGAAAATGGCTCAATAGCACATGTACAAGTAGCAACCCAACTTCTTACCATCCACACACACTTAGATTGAGCTTGGAAGGTGCTTAAATAGCCTGGGAGCCTTCCATGACTCTTCATATGTCCTCCATGTCTCCTCACATGCCCTCCTTGTTTGTTATGCTACATTGTGAGTTTGTTTCTTCATTGGAGTGTCTTTTTGTGGTTCAATGCCTCCTTTTAGATAAGGTTGCACATTCAAACATGTGCTATGACTTTTCTAAGGTTCAAAATCTTTCAAATGGATTTTTTTTAGTGAAAAATATATGCTTAAGCTTGGCCTAAAAAACACAACTTTTAACACTCCCCCTCAAGCTGACGCTTCTTTTCTTTCAAGTGTAGGGGTTGGTTCCTTCATAATTAAAATGCCTTTGAGCTTTTCCATCCTCTTTGCATCCAAGAACTTTGTAAGAAGGTCTAAAATTTGCTCTTTAGTGGTTACATGTTGAATATTCACTTGCTTATCAACAATCTTTTCTTTTATGAAGTGATAATGCACTTCTATATGCTTGCTCCTAGCATGGAACATTGTATTCTTTGCAAGATAGATACTTGAGATATTATCTCCAATCAATCGAACAACACCAAAATGAATATCGAAATCTTTTAAGAGCTTTTTAAACCACATTACATCACATGTGAGTTGAGCAAGATACCTATATTTTGCCTCCCTATAAGACAATGCAATTATGGATTGTTTCTTTGACATCCATGATGCAAAACTCTTCTCAAGCATCACTATGTACCTTGAGGTACTCCTTCTATAATTTGGAGCTAGCCCAATCAGCATCTACATAACCTTTTAGTTTCAAATCACAATCATATGCATAATAGAGGCCTTCATTGATTATACCTTTGATATACCTTAGAATCCTTCTACGAGCACTCAAGTGATCAAGTGGGGGTGCAAGCATGAATTGTCAGAGCACTCCAGTGCCATAAGAAATATCAAGTCTAATAATGGTAGCATAGTTTAAAGACCCAATCAAACTTCTATACATGTTCTCATCCTTGAGCTTATCACCTTGGTCTATGCTCAACTTGACATTGCAATCCATTGGTTGTCTCAATGGCTTATAACCACTCATACCAAACCTGTATAGCAAGTCAAGTAAGTATTTCCTTTGCATTAGATACAAACCCTGCTTGACATATACAATCTCAATGCCTAAGAAGTTTTTTAGCACACCAAGATCTAAAAGTTTAAATTCCTTGCCCAATTTGGCCTTGATATCCTTGATACCTGCATCATCATCACCTATTATGATTAAATCATTAACATATATGCATATGTACATAGACTTCTCATCAATCCTTTTTACATAAAGTGAAGGATTAGCATCAATTGGTACATATCCACATCTAATAAGGTACTCAACAAGCCTTTGATTCCATGCCCTTGGTGCTTGCTTGAGTCCATACAAATCTTTCTTGAGTCCACATACAAAATTAGGGGTTTTAGGGTCCTCATATTCCATGGGTTGTTGCATGTAAACAATCCCTTCAATTTCCACCTTTTAGAAGCTACAATGGCAATCAATGTCCTAAATGTACTCATTTTTGCAACAAGACCAAATGTCTCTTCATAATATATTCCATGCCCTTAGCTACAAGTCTAGCTTTATACCTGATTATGGATCCATTAGAGTTCCTTTTGATCTTGTAGGCCCATCTATTTGTGACCACTTTAATGTCATCTTGCCTACATATAAGATCCCATGTCCGATTATGAAGAGCATCCATGTCTTCTCTCATATCATCCATCTCTTCTCTCACAGCATTTATACATACCTTGTCTTGAGAAGCTTCTTCATATGTGCATGGTTCCTTGTCCTTCACAACCTAAGAAATAAAAGCATAATGCCTAGCAATGAAGCTCTCATATGGTAGCCTTTGAATAGGGTTTTCAATCCTCTTGGACCTCCTCTCATTACTTGTGGTAGGATACTTCTTCATGTCCCTCTTTTGTTACACATTAGGAGTCACTACCTCTTGAAAATCATCTTCATCCTCACTAGAATGGAAGTCCCTTATCACACTACCCTTATCATATTGGTTGTGGCTACATGCTGAGCTTGGTTCACCTTCCTTCTATTTTCCTTTGAGTGATGAAGGAATCCTTGATGGAATCAAAGTGGAGGGGCCACTCAATCTTGTGCTAACCTAAGTTTGTTCTTCATAGAATTTTTTTTGCTTCCTCAATATCTTCAACTTCCAATGCACAAGATGGTTCATAATATGGCTTAAGTTCCATCAGCCCAATATGTAAATAAAACATTCATTTCATTAACATGCATCTAGCTACCTCTCCAATCTATCTAGTTTTTCTCATACCATTTTGTTGAGGGTATACTTGCATATATATTGACTTTTTATCCCTTCATCCTGCAAGAACTTGGTAAAATCATTGGAGAAGTAGTCTCCTCCACCATCTCATCTTAGAGTTTTGATCTTGTGGCCTGTTCCATTCTCAACTTGTGCCTTGAACCTTTTGAATGTATCAAACACATCACTCTTGTGCTTGATGATATACAACCAAATATTTCTAGATAAATCATCAATAAAGGTTACAAAGCACTTGTTACTTGCATGTGATTGCTCTCTTGATGGTCCCCATACATCTTTGCGGACCGAATCCAAAACCCTAGGAGCCACATAAGTTGATGGCTTAAAAGGCCTCCTAGTCTACTTCCCAAACTGACATGCTTCACATAAATCATGCAAGTTAGGTGTGGTGAAGCTTGGAACAAGATGACTCACATGCAATTAAAATATACTTACTAGAATTTTCCTTGACTCCAAGTGTAAACATCTCCCTTGCCTTTCACCTTTGGCAATGAGCTTGAAGCTATTGTTTGGATCTTCTATGAAGCATCCATTGTCATTGAATTTGACCCAATAACCCTTCTCTACCATGTGGCCAATTGAAATTAGATTCTTTGTAAAATTGGGAACATACAATGCCTCTTTAAGTGTAGTGCTCTTGTTGCCATTTTGAAATATTATGTCTCCAATATGTTTAATGACATGCTCGGTATTATCACCTATCTAGACACACCCTTCGTCCTTTAGAACCTACAAATTAGTGAACATATCTATCACTATCTCTATACCACTTTTCATCTTTGCCTTGCAAATGATCCCTATAGGCATGGCTCATGGTTAAACCTTGGTCATTACCTTCATTAGAAGCATAGCTACCTTAATTCTTCTTTGAAGTGCATTCATTTGCCCAACGTCCTTGCTTTCCACGTGAATAACACTCACCTCTCTTTCCTTGATTGTTTTAACCACTTCCACCTCTACCTTTTTAGTTCTTTCCTTTGCCTTTGCCATAGGATGTGCTAGCTTCATTTTCATTTGTGTCCGTTTATTTCCTGCATATAGCATAGATTGAGAACCTTTAGCTTTTTTTCCTCCTTGAAGCATCTCTTGATTGATCATGAGTGTGGTAAGTTGATCAAGGTCAAGGATGTTCTCTCTAGCATACAAAGAAGAAGTGAATAGCCTCCATTTTTCATCTTTCTTGAGACCATCCAACAATAGCCCACCATGTCATCATCATCCACTTGGGTACCTATTACTAACAAACTGTGTGATCATGAACATTACCTTTCTATTTTTTATCTCCCAATCTTTCATGTTCTTCATCTCAGCTATGGTAGGTGCCATAGGATCCAATGGTATTGCCTTGACATTCAATCCATCAATTATGCCACATAGACCCTTGATTAATATGAAATTGAGCATGCTAAACCTCCAAGGATCGTAATTTTCCTTCTCAAGCTTCTCAAAAGAATTGGAATTATCATCCATGATAAAATTAGGTGTGTGTTACCTCTGTAGAATCTACAGATAGATTTGCTCCTTTGATGGTGAGCACTCCTCTAGATATGCCCCCTTGATGTAGCCTTCAAGTACTTCAACTTGTTGTCTTGCTTCAGATCATGTCTTCAAATGAGTCTTATTGTAGTCAACTTGATGTCTTCAAGCTGCACTGATACCACAGATGGAAGATTCCTCCTCCTATGCACAACAAGAAGCTTGGACCCTTCCTAAGACCTAGCTAGTCTTCGACCAAATACTCACTAAAACTAGTATAGCTCTCAATTCTCGAATTCAACTAACAAACCCTTTTAGCCACATAAATTAGGCACTAAGGGCCTTCTAATGAGCTATAAATTTCTAGAATTGGACACCTATCGACTAGATAAGTCATTCACACAATATAGACTAGTTTTCTTAACACAATTCCGGATAGACTAGGAGAGAAAGAAACAACTATGACTCACAAAACAAGAAGAATTTTCCAAAACCCTTTTGGATTTAGAATTCTTGATTCATAAGATTTTGAACAAGTTCAATAATCTGAAAATGGAGCTTCCTAGAGAGAGAAAATGAAGTCCTAGCATGTTGCTATAGAAATTCAACACCCTTTGGAAAGGGTAGGATAGATATACAAGAGAATATGATGAAGGGATTTGGTGTGCTGAACAAGAGGAGCAAAGAGGATATGGAGGGAGTGAGAAGAGAGGAGAGATATGCATACATGTGTGGGAGCCTTGAAACCCACATAATGATCTCTCTTGAGGCAATGCACTATATATGATGTATATATATGAATATGGGGGTAAGGTCACATGACCCTTACATCCCCAACAATCTCCCACTTAAGGGTCAATGTGACCATAAGTGGAAACACATACAAAGAATGATGTAGGACTATACAATAATGTACAAGAAGAGTGCATATCTCAACCCATATGGATCAGCCTACACCAACTGCCTCAAACAAGGTGTATCCATGCACCTCAAACTGCTCTAGACTCATATCAATAAGAGTGGAGCTCACATCTGGCTAATGCAAGAACTGATGAAGTTCTTGCAAAGCTCCCAATCTCTCTATGTCTGTCAATCATCAAAGGACTAACAACTCCAAGTGCAAATGCTCCAATAGCAACTACAATGTCTAGTCTTGAGCATAACAACTTGTACATCAGAATGCTGACAAAACCTGCACTATCTTGGCTAACCTAAGCATGTCAGCCATGCCTATATCCAAGGCATCCAAAGCACCATCGTCAAGACCAACATGTCTTGATGTATCTGTGTCAACATCTGGCATAAGCAAATCCAAGAATGACTGCATGATTGTTGACTCATCAACATCTACATCATTCATCCTCTCAACCAAGGATGTGTCTAGTGGTGCACCCTAAGAGCTACTATGCTCTGGGCGCATACATTGTGTATCATAAGAGCTATCCTGCTCTACCACACCAAGTGTATCATCATGCTCCACATGAGCTAACTACACAACATCAACATCAAGATCAAAGTGATGATCACACTCTAATTGAGTATCATCATAATGCTCTAGCTGAGCATTCGTATCATGCTCTAAAGCATCCAACTGATCATGCAAACTGTGCTCCATAAGAGTATCGATATGATCAATAAAATCATGCTCTATATAAGCATCATGAGCATCCAAAACATGCTTTACATGTGCATCCATCTGAGCATCTAAATCCTGCCATACATGTGCATCATGAATGTCAACATACCTATGTGTAGATGGACAAAATGAGACATGACGAGTCTCACTTCACACATAAGGCTAAATTCCCACTGAGAGGAGACTGTCTCTCACATGAAGTACCTGCAGTGGATACCTATGCCCAATCCTAGCACCTTTGATAAGCATAAGCTATCTTAACTACAACTAAAAATGATGCTCACCAAGGAATGCATAACACCTGCTCTCTTGTAACTCGCTAATTGAAATCGAGCTCATAGGGAATGAAGGCACATAGCATACATGTCTGAGTATAACTGATGCTCCACTAGGTAGCATAAGACATACATCTCTTGCACCCTCAATGTCATATGTCATACCATTAGGCATGTGCACACATCCATGACTCTCACCGGAGAATCGACAAAATCACTCACGATGTGGAGTAACATGAAAACAATCTAATGCATCAATCAACCAAGCCATATGTGTGCTATCCAATGAACAAGAGGATTCCTGAGATGAACCATAGGAGAAAGTGGCATCACCATCACCAACATAATCAACTTCCATATAATCTCCTGAAACCACTACCTGACCTGCATCATGTGCATACCTTTGATGTCATTGTTACATCCACCTGAAGCAACATTGTCGAGTATGGCCCTCACAACCACAATGCCAACATTAAAGTTGTTGATGTGATCTATGTCTCACATGAGGCATCTGACTCCCAAACATCTCATGTAATCTCAGTCATAATGCACTACTCGTCCCCTCATACATAACATACTCATATATAGAATCCACAAGCTGTAATCGAACAGTGGAGCTAGCCAATGCATCCATATCCATCCATACATGGTCAGGCATGTCATGAGGCCTTTGTGCATCTCTATGCACATACACGTGTAACCCTGCACGAACCAATATATGCCACATCTGATCTTTCCATCTCGCAAAGTCAGTGCCATCAAATTGAGAAGACACATGCTGACAATCCAAGAGACTAGAAACATAACAGGAGACTAGAAACAATACTCTATCCTCAATAAGATCAAATATCTCACTAGAGAAGAAAAACCATGTGAACCACACAACACATAACCATGCATCTAGCATGCACATAAAACAATGAGCATAAGCCTACTCACCAAGTCTCCAAATTGACCAAGTAGATGTGAAAGAATCTTGGAAAAGATTTGACAGAGTATCCCTTGTGAACAGAGCAATCAAACAAGATAACCAATAATCAAAGAATGATGAGTAACCAATCACCACCTATCATTGATTCAACCAAAGATTAATGGCAAATACATATGTCAAAAATTGATGGCAATACATGCCAATACAATGGTGATACACCTCCCACTCAAGAATGAATCCTATAAGATGGTCCAACATGTCACAAATAACCTGTGATCAAGTCCAAGCGAATGGAGATAAACAATGATCCAAATCTATTGCATAAGCATAAAGGATCTACTAGAGTACTCTTCTAGCATAAAAGCCAACAAAATTTGAACAACATCTCCTCCATAAAATGGACTCTACACCAAAATAACCATGTGGGAATCACCATCCACATATGCCAAGAATCACAGTGACAAATGAGATATCAAATCAATGACAATATGCTAATAGGATAGGCAATCAAGGTGACAAGTGGATGTGCAACTAAGGCTCCAATCTAGATCATGTACTTGCACAAAAAAGAAGAATACAAATACTAACCAAGATCCAATCAATCTCTCATAAAATATGTGTAGCCAGTGAGTAAACCCATAAGCAAGTGGCATAAGCAAGATATAGACCACAATGCCACCATACATCCACTGTTACTACCATGATCAAACTCATGATGCGTCACATAAACCTCAAAAAGAAGGTATATCACAATGTCATCTCATATGCCAAACATGTGGCAAGATCATGCTCTACTCTCACATGGAGGAGCTGCCACACCAATCATACATGGGCAATGCCTCCAAGCTCTGATAATAAGAGCTCACACACCAAAAAATCCTCTCAAAGAAGTCCACAACAAAATGAACCTCCAAAATACTAGTCTATGTTTTTCAATTTTTTGTTGAGTTAAAACTCCAAGCTCTCGTGTAAAATTGTAGCCCTTTGTATCAGCCATGCACAAAACTTTAAAACACATCAATTTGAGCTTCCTAGCTCGAGTTATGGTCAAAATACTAAATAGTTGTCGAGAGGTGCCGACCTGCACTTTCACCTCTTGTGACCTAAGCTTCCCTTGAAGCTTCTTGCACACAAACCTTCAACATGATTTGATACCAATCAAGGGATTTGGTGTGCTGAACAAGACCAGTAAAGAGGAGATGGAGGGAGAGAAAAGAGAGGAGACACACATATACATGCATGCGGGCCTTGAAACCCACATAATGATCTCTCTTGAGGCAATGCATTGTATATGATGTATATATAATATTATGGGGGTAAGGTCACATGACCCTTACATCCCAAACATATGAACTCCTATGAGGACAGTGTCTAGAAAAAACAAAAGGCTAACAAGGAGTTGAACTTGCTCTTATACCATTGTTGGGTGTGTGTGAGTGAGGAAGCATGAATAGTAGTACACAGAAGAGTGAAGAAGAAGATCGAAGAACAAAGACACGTGATGGTTGAAAGAGATCTATAGATAGATGATCAACGATATGAGGAGGAATGAAATGCAAGATATATGTGAATCCTAAGTACAAAGTACCACCACATATTATTACATAATATATATGTGGTTAACTGTGAAAAAAACCTCTAACCAATACTAGAGTAAAACCTGTTCATGTATAGGGAAACAATTCACATCAAAGCTACTCAAGGGACACATAAGTGTAACAAACCTCCTTGAAGCGAATGATGTGAATACATACAGGGACTGTCAGATCAGCCCCAATAAGGTAATAATCCTAAAGCTTTTTCAAAAAGCTTAAACTTTTCCCATGGAAGAGCTTTGGTAAATATGTATGCCACATTATCTTGTGTAGGCACATATACCAAATCAACATCTCCCGCATGAAGGTGCTCTCTAACATAATGATAATGAACCTCAATGTGCTTTGTGCATGCATGAAACAAAGTATTTCTTGCAACTATCGATGCACTCTAACTATGAGTGAGAATATGCCTAAGTGCATCATTGTCCATGCATAGATGCATCAATAGGCATCTCAACCATATACACTCCACTATAGCCACGAAGAAGATCCTAATCTATGAAAACAAGCTACATAGTACAAGAACCATCGGGTCACTTATCAACATCAACCACTATCTTCCATAGTTGTTTTGCAATAAGAACATGCTTCATCATGTGAGACCACATTGGATAGTTGGTTCCATCAAGCTTATCCTCAGCGTGAAGCATGCCAAACAAATCATTGCTCCTTGTCATTGTACCAATGAACTCAAAAGTTGTAAGATATAAACTTCAATGAAGCTTAAATGTATCTCACAAACTATAACTTTGATGGAAAATTGGAGTGCATGAATTGCTTTGAAAAGGGGGTAAAATCCCAAGGCACCCGGTGGAAATGCTCTCCGAGTGTTGAGCTTTGTATTTCTATGCCCCAAAACCAATTTGCATTGTTAAAAGTTTACATGATGATTATGCCAAAAAAAAGCAAGTTAAGAAGGAGTTGAACTTTCTCTGATACCATTGTTGGGTGTGGGAGTGAATTAGGAAGCATGAATGGTAGTACACACAAGAGAAAACAAAGAAGAAGATCAAAGCACAAAGACATGTGATGGCTGAAAAGAGTTTTTTTGATAGATGATCAGTAATATGAGAATGAATGAAGTGAGAGCTATATGTGAATCTCTAAGTACAAACTAACACCACATATGAGTATATCATGTATATGTGGTTACATGGGGAAAAAACATCTAGCCAACATACTAGAGTTAAAAGAGCATGTATAGGGAAACAATTCACATCAAAGCTATTCAAGGGACACATAAGTATAACAAATCCCCATAGAGAAAATGATATGAACACATATAGGGAATAACAAATCAGCCTGCATAAGGTAATAAGTCTAAAGCTTTGTGAAAAGCTTCAAACATTTCTCCTAGAAGAGCTTTGGTGAATACGTGTGCCACATTATCTTGTGTAGGCACATATACCATCAATATCTCCAACTTGAAGGTGCTCTCTAACATAATGATAATGAACCTCAATGTGATTTGTGCATGCATAGATCCATGAATAGGCATCTCAACCATATACACTCCACTGTTGTCACATAATCCTAGTAGGAGATGGTTGAACCACATCCTAAGAGGGAGGATTAGGAAATAATCCTCAACCATGGCTTTTGGGGCAAGTGGTTAGCCCATCATACTCCTGGCTTGAAGGTTGTGAGTTCAATTCCTAACATTGGTATTAGAGCCTCGTTGAGGAACTTGGGAAAAATGAAGGTAAGAAGCCTAATACGTGGGCATTTGGGAAGTGATTGACCACAAGTGAGTCTGAAATTGGCCAAAAAGGAAGAAGCATGGGGATTTGGGCACCATAGGCAAACTAGATAGGTCCAAAATAGGTATATGCACTAGAATTTGCGGCTAGTGGAGGTGCTCAAACATGAGAACGGGCCAAAGTTATATAGAAGGCTCCAAAAGTAAGCATTGAGGACACTTCTCAATCTAAGGGGGAAGGACCTAACAAAAGATGGTTGAAACGCATCCTAAGAGGGAGGATTAGGAAGTAATCCTCAACCATGGCTTTTGGGGCAAGTGGTTAGCCCATCACACTCCTAACTAGGAGGTTGTGAGTTCAATTCCCAACAAATGTAGTTGTGAGGAAGATCTTGAGTCTATGGAAACATGCTGCATAGTAGAAGAACCACAAGGTCGATTCTCGACATCTACCACTATGTTCCATAGTTGCTTTGCAACAAGCACGTGCTTTATCACATAATATCACATTGGATAGTTGGTCCCATCAAGCTTATCCTTATCTTGGAGCATGCCAAACAATTCATTTTTGCTTGCCATTGCATCAAAAAACCCAAAAGTAGCAAGATATGAACTTCAATAAAGCTAAAATGAAGCTCACAAATTGTAAATCTGATGTCAAATCCAACTACATGAATGGCTTTGAAATGGAGGTAAAACCTTAGCGCACCTGGTGAAAAAATGCTCTCCAAGTCCTTAGCTTCCTATTTCTATGCTCCAAAACCAATATGGACTTTTAAAAGTGTGCACAGTGATGTCATGAAAAAAAAGCATGTCAAACAATTCATTCTTTCTTGCCATTGCACCAAAGAACTCAAAAGTAGCAAGATATGAATTGTAGTAGAGCTGAAATGAAAGTTGAAATGAAGCTCACAAACTATAATCTGATGTTAAATCCAACTGAATGAATGGCTTTCAAAAGGGGGTAAAACCTTAGTGCACCTAGTGAAAAATCCTCTCCAAGTCCTTAGCTTCATATTTCTATGCTTAAGAACCAATATGCACTTTTAAAAGTGTGCATAGTGATTTCATGAAAAAAGAGCAGTTTTAGAAGGAGCTAAATTTGCTCTGATACCATTGTTGGGTGCATGAGCGAGTGAGGGAGCATGAATAGTAGTACAAAAAGAGCAAAGAAGAAGATCAAATCACAAAGACATGCAATGGCTGAAAGATCTTTGTCCATATATGATCACTAATATGAGAAATAATGAAGTGAGAGCTATAGGTGGATCCCTAAGTACAAAGTACCACCACATATGAGTATATCATATATTTAGTTACATGGAAAAAAAACCTCTGGCTAGCACTACAGTAAAAACTACCCATATATAGGGAAACAATGCATATCAAAGCTACTCAAGGGACACATAAGTGTAACAAACCTCCTGGAGCGAATGATGTGAATAGATATAAGGAGTGACAGATCAGCCCCCACAAGGTAATAAGCTTAAAGCTTGCAAAAATCTTCAAAATTTTCCCGCGGAAGAGCTTTGGTGAATATGTCTACCACATCATCTTGTGTAGGCCATATACCATATCAATATCTGCATGAAGGCACTCTTTAGACATAATGATAATGAACCTCAATGTCCTTTGTGCATGCATGAAAACCCAATTTCTTGCAATTGCCAATGCACTCTAACTATCAATGAGAATATTCATAGATGCATTAATGTTGATGCATAGATCCATCAATAGACATCTCAGCCATATACACTCCACTGTCGCTATGAAGAAAATCCTCAATGTGTGACAATAGGTTGCCTACTAGAAGAACCACTAGGTCGCTTGTCAACATCTGCCATTATGTTCCATAGTTACTTTGCAATAAGAACATGCTTCATCATGTGAGAACACATTGGTTAGTTGGTTCCATCAAGCTTATCCTCAGCTTGAAGCATGCCAAACAAGCATTGTTGCTTACCATTGTGCCAAAGAATTGAAAAGAAGTAGGAAATGAACTTCAACAAAGCTCAAATACAAGTCGAAATATAGTTCATAAACTCTAACTCTTATGGCAAATCCGACTACTCAAATGGCTTTGAAATCAGCATAAAACCCCAATGCATCCAATGGAAATGCTCTCTGAGTGCTGAACTTCATATTTCTATGCTTCATAAAAGATTTGCACTGTTAAAAGTGCACTTAGAAACATAGCAAAAAAAACGCACATTAAGAAGGAGTTGAACTTGCTCTCATGCCCCAAATCAGACATCTCAAATGAGGCATGCAAATCAGCCTTGAAATCAGCAATATGCTTCTCAATAGGACCAGTGAGCAGCATGTCATCAACATAGACAACAATGATCAGAAGCACATCATTAACATGCTTAACATATAAGGTGCTTTCAGTTGGACTGTTCTCAAAACCATGTGCAACCAGATAGGCATGTATCTTCTCATACCAAGCACGTGGTGCTTGCTTTAAACCATATAATGCCTTCTTTAACCTGCACACCTGGTTTTCATGCCCTTTCTGCACAAAGCCACGGGGCTAAAAAACATACACTTCTTCATGCAAGTCACCATTCAGAAATATTGTTTTAATGTCCAAATGATGTACATTCCAACCATGATGGGCTGCAAGTGCACAAATGCTCCGAACAGTAGTCATACGACATGTAGGTGCAAAGGTCTCATCAAAATCAATGCCTCTTTCCTCCGCATAAGCCTTTGCAACAAGCCTAGCCTTATACCTGTCAATTGTACCATCAAGTTTACGCTTTAGCTTGTATACCCACTTAGTGCCAATGGCCTTCTTGCCAGGAGGCAAGTCACATAAAGACCATGTACCATTCTTCATTATATCATCATATAGCAGCCATCCAATTTTCTGAATTCTGTGCTTCATCAAAAGAAATAGGCTCATTTTCATCACAGAGACTAGACGCAACCATAGCATAGCAATCTGATGCAAAGGAGGCACTATGAGAGCCTGAACAAGTACGATATGATAAAGGTGCATCTAATTTGCTGTCACGCAAAGTTTGAACCATCCATTTTGGCATAGTTTTTGCCTGCTCAATATCAGGTCTCTCATCAACAAGTGCATCATGTAAATCTGCATCAGAAATGGAATGATCTGCATCATCATATGAAACCTGCAAAGGTTGAGAAGTCGCCTCATTAGGACCAACACTAGACTGTCCACCTGTAAAAAGAGGCATCAAAGTATCATACATGTCTTTGGAGCTAACAGATGTCTCCTTAGTACATGAAAGCAATGGCTAAATAGCATCTTCCACAAAGAAAACATCACGACTAACCAGAATGCGTTTAGTCTGTGGGTGATACAGACGATAGCCTTTACTTTCAGAACTGTACCCAACAAAAATACATTTTATTGCCTTATCATCCAATTTTCTGCGATGTTGTTCAGGCACTAGTGCATATGCCAAACAACCAAAAACACGCAGATGAGCAACAGATGGCTTGCGATCGTGCCAAGCCTCATATGGAGTGATAGACTGTAGCGCTTTAGTGGGACACCTGTTCAGTACATATACTGCACACATGACAGCCTCAAGCCAGAAACTATGTGGTAAAGACTGACTCTTGACCATGCACCTTGCCATCTCCATGAGTGACCTGTTATTTCGTTCAGCAACTCCATTCCGTTGAGGTGTATATGGCACTGTACACTGGTGTTTTATCCCACGTTCAGCCACAAATGCATTAAAATCAGAAGACATATATTCCCCCCCTCGATCAGAATAGAGGGTGCCCATTTTACATGCTGACAGATTTTCAGCCAAAACCAAAAACTGTTTAAAGCACATGAACACTTCGGACTTTACTTTGAGTGGATATACCCATGCATGCCTGGAAAAATCATCAATGAAAGTCACGAAGTAAAGGTAATTTCCAAAAGAGGGTGTCTGCATAGGACCACAGACATCACTATGTACAAGCTGCAATTTCTGTGTAGCCCGAACTGAACCATCTTTTGGAAAGGAGGAATGCTACATTTTGCCCAAAATACAGCCTTCGCAAACTAGCAAAATTCAGATGACCAAAGTGTGCATGCCAAAGCTTTGCATCTGACATAGCCTGAGAATCATTTACTACACATGCCAAATCATTTACAAATCTTCCATAGTCTATGAGCTTATACAACCCACGACATAAAATGCTAGAAGCAGTAATCACATCGCCATTTGATAGATCATGAACTGTACACCTGTCATCAACAAATTTCACAACCAAGCCAATCTTGGCTAATGCAGAAACTGATAACAAGTTCTTCTTGATCCCTGGCACAAATAAAGCATCTGACAAAGTGAAAGAACTACCATCAGCAGTAGTCAAAATGATCTTACCAACTCCCATAACTGGATAAGAGGAGTTGTTGGTGCATGTAACAGTATTCCCTGTAGGGGCAGGCTCGAGTGAAGAGAAGAAAATGCGATTTGAGGTAATATGTTTGGTTGCCCCACTATCAAAATACTGGCAAACATCTGAGTCTACTGCAGACATGCACTGATCATGAGAAGCTGGGTCAAAATTGTAGACAGTAGTAAACGCCCATTCTTCTTCCTGCACAAGATTTGCAGACTCTGTTTTTGGTGTAGAGGCCTCTGCAACAACCATTCCAGCCTCTTTCTTCTTTGCCTCTTTAGCAGCCAGTTTTGGACAGTTCTTTATGATATGATCATTCCCTTTACAGTATTTACAAAACAATTTCTGCTTTTCTGATTTTTTCTCATCTTTGTCTTGGTTCTTCGAATGTGCAATACTTGCAGATTTCTGCTTACTAGTAGAAGAGCTCCATTTTCCTTTGCCCTTCTGACTAGCCAGGAAAGCTTGATTTGCAACACGCATAATGGACCTGTTCTGCCTGTGCTGATCTTCCTGCAACAGAACAAAGACTAACTCCTCAAATGACAAGGCATTTGGATTGCCTTTCATCATCAACCGAAGAGTAGAAGCAAAACTCTGATATGAATCAGGAAGACCATTCAGAACGGTTTGCACAAGTGAGCTATCTGGTATAACCTCATCAACAACAATCAACTGTTCCTTTAAGTCTTTGATCTTTGTTAGGAAACTATCCATAGAATCACCTTCATTCATGTGCTCACTCTTCAACTATTTTCGGAGGTAAGCAACACGAGCCTCATTCCTAGCTTGGTACAATGTGGTAAGTGTATCCCAAGCATCCTTAGCTGTTCTATAAGAGCGAATATGAGGAATAATGGCATGTTTGACAGATAAAGGTTTCAATGCATGTGCCTGGGCATCTCTGCCATCCCAGCGAATCTGCTCTACAGTAGGTGCAACAGAAACAACAGCACGAACAGGAATCTGCACAATATCATCTTCAACACCATCTTCATCAGCTCCAACACCTGTATTTGCAGTACCTGTTGTTACAGGTGTAAAAGGACGTCTTTCAACACCCTGCACAATGTTCCACAATCCTTTTGCAACCAATACATGTCACATCATATAAGCCCATAATGGGTAGTTGGTACCATCCAACTTATCCTCAACAGCCAACATACGGAATACATCACTACTTTCAACCATGGATGGTGACTAAAATACCTTGATGCAGAAAATTGAGTGTATCTCAAAAAGTTGAACGGAAGTGCCCAGATGAGTTCTGCTAGACCTATAGCAGACTTTGAGACGTTTATACTGGCGAACAGAAACTGGTATATACCTTTGGCACAAAAGGACAAAATAGCTTGCACAAGCGCTATGATAGTGCGTTTAGAGGCCGAAACGAGCTCAGATCGCGATTTCAACACGACATAGCAAAGCTGTTTTGATCTCTGAAACACCCTGAGTATGCTCACCAAATTTCGTGCGAATCTGAGACTGCAAACGGAGGAGTGTCGACGGTGCCCTAGATGAAGCGACGACCTGCTCTGATACCAATTGTTGGAGATAGACGTCTGCGGAAGCACGCGAACAACACAAGGAAGATGAAGAAGCTTGGAGCACAACACACAATACTGTATGTATTACTAGAGAATGCACAAAGATAAGTAGCTTTTAGGGCAATAGGCGTATATACAAGCAGGGGGAAAAAAACCTCCTAAAGAGGGAAAAAAGTGCCCCGGCGGTCCTACTATGTTCACACACATCACTACCTAAATATATCAACACTAGTTTGGAGGCTCAAACAAGCTCTAAAAATTATGAAAATTGGTACATAGATACTTCTAATACTCCTCAAGCTTGAGGACTCCTCGAATTGAACAAAATGGCGTAGGAATAATGGAAAATGGTATTTACAATGGTGTGAAGTGACTAAAATCACTGTTTGGGAAGTATTTCTTCATGAAAAATTATGTGTCGTACTTGTCGGATTTGCATTGATTGCTTTGCTTGCTTAATCCTACTTGGATCTCCCTTTTTTTTGACTCCCTTTGTTGGCTTCTCTGTCTTCTAAGGCCACCTTGGCTGCTACCAACACCCCCCCTCTCTCACGTCTGTCATCCCTGATAGACCCTTGTTAGTGGGAGTGCTTGATGTAATACTCGATGACGTCTGTGGCTAGGTGATGCTCTTGAATGCGCAATCCTCAAGCCAAATCTATCATGAGCTTATCCCAATCTACTGAACCTAGAATGTGTGGATGTGGCAAGCATAACTGATCGGCATGTATGGTTTGGTCCACTGCAAAGAGATGTAACAAATGTGTTTGTCTGGGAACGAAAATTTTGGAATGATATTCCCAGAACCTGATAGAGAACATTTCTTCAATGTTTTGCTTGTAACAAGCAGGTAAATACTTTATGCATGCATGCCATGCATCGATTATGTTGATGGAGGCAGTTTGGATCATGTAATAGACCAAATCTCTGTTACCTTCAGAAAAGCCAGGGGCTGAAATATATGGTGCCTGTACTTTACGGAAGGTCTTGAATACAACCGTCATCACCTCGAAGATTTTCATACACATCATGGTGGCTATGTCCGGTACGTTCTTTAAGCATGCAGACCAATGGCATATTGTGGATATCATGTATCATATATGGTGGGTGGTGCTCTACGTGGAGCAAAATATAGATAATTGACCCAATCTGCTCATCCTTTATTATTGCATACTTTGATGGAAAAAGCTTGCCATGATCTATGATAGACTACTAGATAGTAGCATGGGTTATATTTAATACATAATGGCATTGTGGCCCATGTGCGCATCATTTTTGGATAGTCTGTGAGTAGTCGCTCATGCCAATTGGGTTGAAAAATCAAGCCTACACGTGTGTCTGCTGGTAGATCATCGGGTTCAAACTGGGTGGCAAATGTAGGCTCTTTTCTTGTATGCCTTCTAATCTCTACATTATAGTCAACTAATAATACAAAGTATGGCTTATACTGTGTTTCTCATGTGGTAATGAGGCATTGGTGGGAGAGGTTCGGAAAATAGGAGGACCTAAGGACTGTTTCTTCTAGATTGGAAAGGGACCTGATTTGCATGACCACACTATCATCATGGGTTTGTCCTATTTGCTCTGCTCTTTTGAGCCAATTTGGGACTTCTATCTCGAAGGTGTATCTTCCCTCTTCAATGACACGCCCACCGAGTAATGACATCGGGTCATAAGGCTCTTCAAAACTCTCTTCAATTGGGATCCCCACCATGGTTTTGGGTTCCCATTCTTCAAAAGGAGAGGGTGGCCTCTCATATGGTAGGAGTCTGGCTTTAAATTCTTTGACCTGCTTTCTTAAGGCCTCTAGTTGTTTAGTGGACTATTGAGGGATGGCAAGGCTCGATTTGAGATGTGCTGACATTGGCCAACTACTTCCGGAGATCTGCACATTCTAATTCCATCTTTTCATAGGACTCTAAAAAGTAGGCATGCTGCTCAAGTAAGATTCGTATGTCTTCTCAAGGGACTGCTCTATACTTTGTAGGGCTAATTTTTGCTGCTAAGGTCCCTTCCATTGCAGCGTCGAGATTATCTTGGTTTCGCTATTGTAATCGCTTGTTCTCCAGCACGTTTTCCAAATCTTTGACAGCTTGAGCATCCATGGTAGACATCTTGGACTCCGATTCGGCATGAGCCTATTGTAAGGTGGTATATTCTGTGAGAAGTGTTTGATTGTTAGCTTCCACTGTAGTGACTCTTACTTATAACCTCTGTGACTCTACCTAGAAGGTAGCACTGTGCTCTTCCAATCGTTGATACTCTTGTTGCAATTGATATGCACACTGAATTAACATATTGAATGAATTATTTACATTATGAGATGTGAGGGGAGTAGTTTGGAATGCACATGGAATGGGAGTTGTCACTACAAGAATACGGGTGCATAGCGACGATTAACACAACACAATTTCATCGCTATAAAATTACATAAAGGGTTGCAACAAGCATCAAGCCCAGAACATCAGTTACATGACAAAAAATTTGAGCGATGTGGCATGATGGGATAAGCGATGGTTACATCGAGCATCGCTAAAGTGACGATTAAAAAAAGCATCGCATAAGCGATGCTAATTATCATCGCATATGCCATGCTAATTATCATCACGTATGTGATGCTATCTACACAGGCATTTATGACGCTTTGGCATCGCTTACATGATGGATTTTTTATGAAAAAATTTAAAACATTGGAGGCTCTTTGATCCGCATCTACACGTATCTGATCAAAGAGCTCTCCAATGTTCATAATTGCACTGCGCTTATGAGCTGAAACAATCACTTATAGAATTGTTGTTTTGTCTAATCTCTATCTTATTGTCTCTCTCCCTCTCTCCATTTCTCTCTTTCTACCTCTTTCTCTCTTTGAATTATCTCTCTCTCTCTCTCTCTTTATTGCATGTTATTCAAGAAGCTAACCAATGCATATACACATATACATATGCACATACATACATGCACATATATACATAGATACATACATATACATGCATATAGACACTTACACATATAGATATATACCTACATGTGCATATATGCATTTTATATACACACAAGCGCACATAAATATGAAAGAATTATATAATTAAAGTAATAAAACACATGCTTAATATAAACAATAATAAAAATCAATAGAACAAGACTTTTAATTACTTAATACCATACACACAATTCAAAATATAATTGAAATGAACAATATATATATATATATATATATATATATATATATATATATATATATATATATATATATATATATATATATATATATATATATATATATATATATATATATATATATATATATATATATATATATATATATATATATATATGTGTGTGTGTGTGTGTGTGTGTGTGTGTGCGTGTGTGTGTGTATGTAAATACATATCCAATGTCATAATCAAGAATCCTAATCATCATCATCATCATCATCATCATCATCATCATCATAATCGTGATCAACCTCATCCTCATCATCACGATCATCCACATGATTTGATGTATCTTTGTGAGCACCCTGTGATGATCGAGATCATCCCTCCTGTGTCTGTCTCTCCACCTCATCCATATTTGCCTCTCCATAATACTCTTGTATTACATATAACAAACATAAATAAGTAAACAATTAAAACATCCATAAAAATAAAATAATTATATAAAATTTAATAATCTTTTTCTCCTTCGCTCATGTCTCTTATCTTATCCAAGGGTATTTCAAGAACTGTCCTATGGGACCCTACCTGGGAATGAGGTTTAGCTACTTCAAGCACTTGATTGGCTACGTGTTTCCATAATTCTGGCTTGACCTTAAGTAGCTCCTCTAAAGTGAGATTTTGTTGCACTTTAGTGTTCTTTACCACTTCCGTGTTTCTAGGTATGACTGAGACTTCATTTCTTATCATAACCGTGGGTGCTCTCATATAGGTAGACCTTGCTTCCCATGGGTTTGTGAAATGGGGCACTTCCTACAAGGAATTAGACTCAAAGTCTAATCTCTCACTAGATTGGGCTGTAAGAAAATAACAGCACAGCGGAATAGACCTATAGACAGAGTTGAGAGAAAAACACAAACAAAGATATGCGTAGACTGAGAGATAGAGAACTCAAATTCTCAGATTGCCGAGCATAATGTACTTACAATGATGGTACTATCCACTCGTGTGCTCCCCCTGGGGAGCTTAGATGGCGTTCTAGACAGACTCTAGATGAAGCGCTTATTAGTGCGCAATGCTATGTAAAGCTCAAACTTGGTCGTGCTTATATAGCTTTTACAAGGCAGTTCGGTATAGATAAAGGTAGTCAGGAGATACAAAATAGTCAGTAAAATATACGATCCAACAATATCTCCACGACCAGAAGTCCTATCGTCTCGGCCCTACGGGTCAGGGGGATAGGGCCCCCGGACCCCGCAGGAGGAGGCAAGCCCCAATCTGCACTCCCCCCATTAAGATTCTATGGGGAAACTGCGCGATGCCACATGGCCTTTATTTTCACCTTAAATGGCAACCCAATGGCATGGAAGTTTATGCCCTACCTAACCTAATGGCTAGGCTCACAAAGATCATCTACAACCATCAATGGTCACACATAGACCTCATCTAACTTGGAAGTTAGGTTTCCACAAATGTCCGGGCTCTCATAATGGCTTCTCCTCATAATGGGGGCCTTACAACTTAGAGCATCATGGATCATTTGTGGTCACATGAGGGTGGATTATTGAGCATATCTAACACCCCTCTTCAATGTCCACCCTACGGTGAACTACCTCCTTGGTCCAATCCCAAGCTTTGGAAAGTGTCAAAGAACTTGCTCTCTCCCAAGAGCCATGGTGAAGATGTCTGCTCCATTTTCTTCAGTAGGACAATAGCTTATCTCCACGACCCCATCCTCAATCAACTCATGCACATAGTGATACTGAATTTCTATGTGCTTGGTACGTGCATGGAAAATAGGATTTTTGGCGATGGCCATGCAACTTTGGTTGTCACACTTCAACTCTATAGCCTCCTATCCTTGTATTCATTCCTATGTGCCATAGGATCCTCCTCAACCATACTGCTTCACATGCTGCAATACATGCAACTTTGTACTCAGTTTCAGTAGAAGATAATGCTACAATCGATTGCTTCTTACTAATCCAAGAGAAAATCCCTGATCCTAAAGAAAAGCAATATCCAAAAACTGATTTTTTGGTATCAATATCTCGTGCCCAATGTGAGTCACAATATCCGACCACAGATGATCCTTCTTCATAAAGAATACCATAATCAGTAGTTCCTTTCACATACTTGAGTATTCGCATGCTTGCCTTCCAATGAGTTTGGCAAGTCTTATTAGAGCACCTGCTTACTACTCCAACACCATAAGAGATGTCTGGTCTACTATTGCACAAGTAGATGAGACTTCCAACTAATTTCTTGTATCTTCCAATATCCACTGGAGATGAAGTATCTTCAATAGATAATTTTGTGTTGATCTCCATAGGTATAGAAATTTCCTTGCAATCCTCCATGTCGAATGCCTTCAATATCTACCTTGCATACTTTTGTTGAGAGATGAAGATCTTCCCTCGTTCCTACCAAACTTCAAGACCTAAGCAATAATGCATTGAGCCCAAGTCTGTCATTTCAAATTCTGAACTCAGGGCATCTTTTGTTTGTTGAAGAAGAGCATCATCATTTCCTGTAATCACAAGGTCATCTACATAGAGTACAAGCACAATTGTCTTCCCTCCTCTCTTTAGAACATACAAGTTAGCATCTAGAAGCACATCTTTTGAAACCTAGATCCAAGAGATACTTATCTATCCACTGGTACCATGCTCTAGGGGCTTGTTTTAGCCCATATAATGTCTTCTTCAGCTTAGATACTTTGTTCTCTGAATGGGGAGCCTCAAACCCTGGTGGTTGAGACACATATACCTCCTCCTTGAGGTCTCCATTCAGGAATGCTGATTTGACATCCATGTGATAGACTGGCCAATGCTTATGTGCAGCCATAGCTAGTACTACTGGGATGGTAGTCATTCTTGCAGTTGGGAAAAATGATTCACAAAAGTCAATGCCTTCAACTTGTGAGTAACCCTATGCAACAAGTCGTGCTTTATAGTTTTCTAGAGTACCATCAGCCTTGTACTTTAGTTTCCAGACCCACTTGATGCCAATGACTTTACGCTTAGGGGGTCAATCCACTAGCTCCCAAGTTCCATTCTTCATGATATTGTTGTATTCTGCTTGCATCGCAACCCTCCAATTCGGATCATGGAGTGCCTCTTCCACATTGGTTGGTTCCTTTGCTTCTTCTTGAATGAGATCAGCCATCAAGGCTGTGTTTACAATATGGGCGCTTTCCCGTCTTTATTCCTCTATTCTCTGTGATTGCCTCGGTCCATCTGCAACCTATTCTAGTGACTGTGGGGTGGGGTTTGTAGAATCATAGAGCTGCCTCACCCAACGTGGCAATGGCTTCTCCACTTGGGTGTCGGCAGGTTGGTGACTTTCAGACTCATCATCTGAAGATGATGCTTCCTTCGCTTGTGTAGAATGGATAGCTCTTGGGCCAGGTTCATAGTGGATTGCCCCTTCGCCCAATGATAAAGTGGAAGCTTTCTTTTCCTCCTCCACTGCATGTGGCTGCTCCTCCTTAAACACCACATCACGACTCACCATGATCTTATTAGCCTCAGGGTCATAAAGTTGATAAGCTTTCTTATCTTAGCTGTACCCTAAGAAGATACATTTGATGCTTTTTGGTTGAAGCTTGTTTCTCTCCCTATCTGGAACATGTACATAACATTCACTTCCAAATACTTTGAAATGGGAAACATAAGGTTTTTTTTACCAGTGTAGGCTTCTTGTGGAGTCTTTCGATCAAGTGCCT
The DNA here is from genome assembly GCA_020310875.1 of Ceratopteris richardii. Taxonomy (NCBI): domain Eukaryota; kingdom Viridiplantae; phylum Streptophyta; class Polypodiopsida; order Polypodiales; family Pteridaceae; genus Ceratopteris; species Ceratopteris richardii. Next base: position 120,899,238 of record CM035419.1, read on the forward strand.
TGGTGTAGCTTCGATTGAAGATGTAGACAACAATGTTGACTACCTCTGCCCAAAATTGATTAGGCAAACACTTTCCTTTCAACATGCACCTTGCCATCTCCATGATGGTTCGATTCCAACGCTCTGCAACACTCTTTTGTTGAGGACTATGTGCCACTGTGAGTTGATGCTTGATTCCCTTACTCTTGCAGAAATCTTCAAAGTCTGTTGATGTGAACTCACCACCACCATCTGTCTTGAATTTCTTCATCTTCTTCCCTATTTCAGTTTCAACAAGCTGAAGCCATTCTTTAAACTTACCAAAAGCTTGAACCTTATCACGAAGGAAGTACACCCACATCTTCCTGCTATAGTCATTGACAAGTAACATGAAGTAGGAAGGTCCACCCAAGGCCTGTGTAGGCATTTTTCTGCCCAAGTCAGCATGCACCAACCCTAGAGGATAGCTTGCCCTATTCTTGCTTTCTTGTGCAAACACCTTTCTCTGTTGCTTGCCCATCATGCAAGCTTCACATGGTTCCTTCATTTCTGCAATCGATGGTAGGTGTGCAACCATACCCCTCCGATGCATCTCCTTCAGTACAGAGTATCCAATGTGGCCGAATCTCTCATGCCATAGCTTACTTGTGCCCATGTTTGTAGTGGTTGTAAGAGCACACAACTCATACAAGTTGTTCCTCCTTATGCCAGTCCCAACAATGTTGTTGTTATCGTCCATAATCTTAGCTCATGTCTTACTGAAAGATACTTGATGACCTTGATCAGTTATAGAAGCTATTGAAAGTAGATTTCGTTTGATTTGTGGAACATACAACACATTTAAAAGCTTTTTGATATCGCCATTAGAGTTAATGAAAGAAACCGTACCTTCACCCTCTGTAGGACATCTTGCATTGTTCCCTACCTTTACTATGATGGGTTCCTTTAGAGGCTGTAAGGATCTGTAAAGGTCTTTTCTACTCATCATGTGACGAGATGCACCATTGTCCAACACCCATGAGTCATCTGTTCCTGAATCTTCAACTGAGGAGCACACCTCCTCTATCATAACAAATAACTCAAGCTCTGTTTCTGCTGTGTTGGCAGACTCCTTTCCCTTGCCACCTTTTGAAGAGCCACTCTTCTCTTCTGCCTTCTTGATGCGACAGTCTTGGATTCTATGTCCTTTCTTCTTGCAATGGAAACACTCTCCCTTGAACTTCTTTTTGTCTCCATCTTTTGAAGAGTCTGTTTGCCTTCAGGGTCCTTCTTGGGGCTCATGATCAGTCTCAGAACAGTCTCCAAAAGCTCATATGAATCAAGAATAGAAGCGATTTTGAACTTCCATAGGGTGTATTTCGTAACATCAAGTTTACCTTCTGTGAAGGCTAGTGGCCGTATTCGCAACGTTGGGATGACTGGCATCATTGCTGCTCCTGCTTGTGCACCACCTACTCCTATTGATGAACTGCCTTGACTCCCAATTGTAGATGATGACGCATCGCTTGACATCTTCTCTCTTTTGTTGTTCAAACCTCTACAACCTCTGCGTTTTTGCTTCTGCACCACTTAGAGCCTCCTGAGCTCTGATACCATGTAAGAAAATAATAGCACAGCGGAATAGACCTGTAGACAAAGTTGAGAGAAAAACACAAACAAAGATAGATAGCAAAGTGAGGGATAGAGGAGTGAAATTCTCAGATTGCCAAGCGTAATGTAGTTACAATGATGGTACTGTCCACCCATGTGCTCCCACTGTGGAGCTTATATGGATATCTAGACAGACTCTAGATGAAGGGCTTACTAGTGTGCAATGCTATGTAAAGCTCAACTTGGACCATGCTTATATAGCTTTTACAAGGCGGTTTGGTATAGATAAACATAGTCGGGAGATACAAAATAGTCGGTAAAATATATGATCTGACAATATCTCCACGACCAAAAGTCCTACCATCTCAGCCTACGGGCCGGGGGATAGGCCTCTCGGACCCCGTGGAAGGGGGCAAGCCCCCCTCTTCACTCCGCACATTAAGGTTCTATGGAGAAACCACACGACACCACATTGAGGTGAGGTATCACGTCATTCGAGATTGCTAGCCACTGAGTGCATTATTCTTAAGAAGGTTCATACTCGAGATAATGCTACAGATGCTTTGATTAAAGCTCTATCACATGATAGCTTTTGACACTGTTGTCACTTGATGGGGGTTACTTGATTCATGATCTTACACAGTCACTTGTATATTGTGTAACATGCCCATCAGGTGGGAGGTATAGTTTGTATGGTTACATTGAGGTATTCTTTATCATTCTTTATTTTTCTCCCATAGTTACTTTGGCCATATTGGCCTTTAATGGGAGATTGTTACTGTTAGTGTCCATGTGAAACGCCAAATGGCCACTGGACACTACTTTGTATATGTTCTTTAATAAAACATATAGTGGCCCGGTCAGCCACAAACTGTACGTTTGACCGCATTTGTAAGACTTAAGAAGTATGTCTTCGTGCTCACTATATACTGTATTTTCTGCGTATTCTGTAGCGTCTATGCAGAGTACTGTGTGTGGCCTTGGGAGCTGAGTTTTCTACTCCGAGGTTATCCTCGTGGAGCTCTCGAGAAGGAGAGCAGACTGTGGTGCATCGCCATCCAATTACTTTATAGGACTCACTTCCCAAAAAATATATAGCACTTGCATAGTCACCATCTAGAATCCTCTATGTGATCTTGCTATTCATCTTTTCTAAGCATGAAGACCATGCATCCTAGTGTATGTATGGCCATTAATAGTCATAGAGACAATTCAATTACCAATTCCTCCTTTTTTCGAAGGTATATTCCATGGTTGTGTGCTTAATAATTAAATGCACCATTTGATGTAATATGCCATGTTTTTGTGTACAAAATTTCTAAATATGACTGCCATTCAAGATGACATTTTGCCTTACATGGATTGAACAACATTTGCGTCCTTCACAGGAATAGTATATGTAACAACAAAGAATACCTCTTTTAGACTAAAATGTGCTTAATCTTTAAGTTAGGCATGCAATAATATGCTCCCAAATGTGTAGATTATGTCATCTTTGTTGAAACAAGTGAACCGTTTTAGATTGATCTTAGCATACATATGCACATTTTTTCCGAAGGGGGTGTAGACATTCTTGTGCCATTGATACTTGACTAAATATCATGAGGAAAGAAACATATGTTACATTATCATAGTCTTCATGGAGTCATTTGAATCAATATTGAGTAAGATACAAAGTATTTCTTTTTGGACTGCATCTTGCTTTTGTGTGATGAAGTCACAAGTGTTGATATATTTAGGTAGTGATGTGTGTCAACACACTAGGACCGCCGAGGCACTTTTTTCCCTCTTTAGGAGGTTTTCTTACCCCGGATTGTATATACGCCTATTTCCCTAATGGGCTACTTTTCTTTGTACATTCTCTAGTAATACATTTAGTATTGTGTGTTGTGCTCCAAGCTTCTTCTTCTTCCTTGTGCTCTTCGCGTGCTTCCGCAGACGTCTAACTCCAACAATTGGTATCAGAGCAGGTTGTCGCTTCATCTAGGGCGCCATCGACACTCCTTTGTTTCCAGTCTCAGAATCGTACGAATTTTGGTGAGCATACTCAAGGTGTTTCCGAGAGCAAAAAGGCTTCGCTCTGTGGTGCCGAAATCGCGATATGAGCTCATTTTGGCCTCCAAACGCACTATCGCAGCGGTTGTGTAGGCTATTTTGTCTTTTTGTGCCAAAGGTATATATCTGTTTCTGTTCGCTAGTATAAGCGTCTCGAAGTCTGCTACAGGTTTAGCAAAACTCGTCTGGGCAGTTCCGTTCAACTTTTTGAGATACAGTCAATTTTCTGCATCAAGGTATTTTAGTCACTGGCCATGGCTAAAAGCAGTGATGTATTCCGTATGTTGGCTTTTGAGGATAAGTTGGATGGTACCAACTACCCATTATGGGCTTATATGATGCGACATGTATTGGTTGCAAAAGGATTATGGAACATTGTCCAAGGTGTTGAAAGACGTCCTGTTTCACCTATAACAACAGGTACTACGAATATAGGTGCTGGAGCTGATGAAGATGGTGTCGAAGATGATATTGTCCAGATTCCTGTTCGTGCTGCTGTTTCTACTGCACCTACTGCAGAGCAGATTTGTTGGGATGGCAGAGATGCCCAGGCACATGCATTGATAGCTTTGTCTGTCAAACGTGCCATTATTCCTCATATTTGCTCTTGCAGAACAGCTAGGGATGCTTGGGATACACTTACCACATTGTACCAAGCTAGGAATGAGGCTCGTGTTGCTTACCTCCGAAAACAGTTGGAGAGTGAGCACATGAATGAAGGTGATTCTATGGACAGTTTCCTAATGAAGATCAAAGATTTGTAGGAACAGTTGATTTCTGCTGATGAGGTTATACCAGATAGCTCACTTGTGCAGACCGTTCTGAATGGTCTTCCTGATTCATATAAGAGTTTTGCTTCTACTCTTCGGTTGATGATGAAAGGCAATCCAAATGCCTTATCATTTGAGGAGTTAGTTTCTGTTCTGTTGCAAGAAGATAAGTCCAGGCAGAACATGTCCATTATGCGTGTTGCAGATCAAGCTTTCCTGGCTAGTCAGAAGGGCAAAGGAAAATGGAGCTCTTCTACTAGTAAGCAGAAATCTGCAAATGTTGCACATTCGAAGGACTAGGATAAAGATGAGAAGAAATCAGAAAAGCAAAAATTGTTTTGCAAGTATTGTAAAGGGAATGATCATATCATAAAGAACTGTCCAAAATTGGCTGCAAAAGAGGCAAAGAAAAAGGAGGCTGGAATGGTTGTTGCAGAAGCCTCTACACCAAAAACAGAGTTTGCTAATGTTGTGCAGGAAGAAGAATGGGTGTTTAGTACTGTTTGCAGTTTTGACCCATCTTCTCATGAGCAGTTGTTAGCCCGAAAAATGGTTGGTTTTGATGCACTAATATGTTTCTATTTCGCAAGAGAATATGTTTGATTTCAGGTAGTTGAAGAGTTGATCAAATGGTTGATATGAAGTATTTGGAGATTACATGGCGTTTTCTTGGTCGAAGAGGAAGGCCGTCAACATTTGGATTTTGGCTATGGAAGAAAAATAAGCTTCAGGATGATCTTGGAGCGGGAGATTCATGACGACATAGTGGGAGTCTGATGGGTCTCATGGTTTGGATAAAATGGAATAGCAGAAGAGCGGGGCATGCGTTGACATGAGCCGGTATGGATGTGTTGGAGCCATGATCTCGTGGAGGTACTCAGAGAGGGAAAGAAATGTGTTATGTGGTAAAGGAGCCCGACATTAATTGGGGAGATGAGGATATTTACATAATGGATATGGGCAAAATGCACTTCCTGGTTTTGAATAGATGTAAAGTGAAAGTTCTTCCCTAATGCAGTAACATTCATGAGCAGCTTAAAAGCATGTGGTGATATGGAAAGTATAGAGAAATCGAGAGGTATCCATGTTGAGATTGACAGACAAGGGACACTGGAGACTGATCTTGTAGTTGGAAACACACTAGTGACATGTATGGGAAATGTGGTAACCTTGTGGATGCACAAGTTATATTCAACAATCTTGTCAACCAGGATGTGATTTCATGGAATTCGTTAATTACGGGGTATGTTGACCACAGTCATGGGCATGAAGCCATTGCCTGCCTTGATGCCATGCAGGACGAGGGTGATGTTTTGCAAAGTGTTGCTCTTGTTGGTGGTTTGAGAGCTTGTGGAAATATGAAGTTTATCAGTAAGGGACAAGAGATCCATACCGATATTGCAATGAAAGGCTTGGAATCAAGCACTTTTGTCGCAGGCAGTCTGGTTGACATGTATGTGAAATGTGGCTCTCTTATAGATGCACAGAACGTGTTCAACAATTTATCAACAAAGGATGTCATCTTATGGAATACCCTTCTAGTGGGATTTGTGGATCATGAATGCTACACAGAGGCTTTTAATTGCATAGAATTGATGCAATGCGAGGATGTTTGTTTGGATGATGTCTCCATCATGTGTGGGTTGAAAGCTTGTGGAGCTTTAGGAAATGTGACTAAGGGTTGGGAGATACATTCTGAATTGCTTGTTTTGATTAAATGCAAGATATAGGAGCGTCTCCTAATGCTGCCACATATGTGTGTGTCTAAAAAGCTTTAGTCCCAGGATTTCGCTATCTGGGAAGGGGACGAGTGCTGGAGAATGATGTTCTTATCAAAAAAGAGATAAGGGGGGAGCTCTCTTCAATTTTTGAGTGTGTGGCTCTCTCTCTTTGGTTTTGCGTGTGCAGGGACATAACAGGGGGAGACGCTTGCTGCTCAGTTTTTTTTTCTGACTCATTTTGGGGGCAGTCCCGGAGGTGGGAGCAGCTATGGAGGCAGTTTGTGCCGAGTGCGAGGTACAACGTCAGCAGATCGTTGTGTGCCTGAGCTTTTCCGGGCCTCCGAAGGTGGAGCTGTGAAACCGTGTTTGCGATGGGGAGGCGCTAATCGTCATGACATTCGTGGGGCTGCTCATGGCCATGCTGATGCCGTCCGGAGATGCTGCCAGGGAGCTCAGCGGAACTGAGGTCAAGCTTCTTGTAGTAAGGGGGGCAATAGAGAGAGGCCAGGAATACTTCTTCTTCGACTTTGAATAAAGGAATGGCGAATAGCTGAAGTGCGTTCAAATAGAATTAAGAAGAAAAAGGGGATGAAAGAAAAAATATGCAGTCTCGCTGAAATGTATTGATTGAGGCATTCTCTGAAGAGTGGACATCTGCGGCGTAAAAGAGAAAAGACGTCGCTTCTGAATGAAAATATTCAGTTCGGGGGTTTACTCTTCGAATCAGCATGGCTCCTACCCCGGAGTGCCTAACGGTTCATTCAGAATTCTGAACTTGATTTATCTGCCTTAGTTCAAGGTCATAATGCAATCCATGAAGAATGGAACTTCCTTTGAAATGAATTGAATGAGGGTCGGTTCCACTGTCGCCTGGCTCATTGTCTTTGCTGGAATCAATTACCTTGATCCTGACTGTATAAAGGAAGCTGAGCACAAGAAAGAGTTTTTCAAACGTTTTGGTTGACCTCTGGTTGAAACAGATGCATACGAGGATGTGATTGCTCAAGATGTCGTGAATCTAGATGATATTGGTGTCACCTTTTTCTCAGTAAGGGTTTGGACGGGGCATACATCTCAGCAGGAAGAGAATGTGCCAGAGTTGGAGCTCTGATACGGTGTCATTCATTATGTCTTCCAAATTGAAATGCGCTTCTTGGTACAATGCCATCATCGTTTCCCCACAATCTTGATGTTCATGGAAAATCAGACTATGAGGAAGCATCCGCGTCTATGAAGGCATTCTCTTTTGACGGTAAGATGAACCACGTATTTCACGAATTCTAGTTCTATGCCAGTTTGATGTGACGCATTCTGTAGTTATTCTCTGTGCTTTATTTGTGGTGCAATCGCCATATCAATAGTACGATTGTGTGCTTAAATTTGTTCAGGGATATGTAGTGATGCTTTGATTTATGTGCATATGTAGATGGGCGATATGTATAAGCAAGAATGTTGTGAGAACATCGTTGTGCACTTAGTGAAGTTCTTGAGCATTCATGTGGAGAGCCAAGATTTTGACTTATTTTCCCATTCTCAAAAGTTGTTGGTTGCAAAAATCTCCACGGTCATGGATGTATCTTTTGATTTAAATAAAATAACCTTGTCTTTATTTTCCGTTTTGAACGTGGTAATGATACCTCTACCTTATGTTACATGATCAATGCCTTCCAGTATCTGTATGAAGAAAATTGAGAGCTTGAGGAATGAGAAACAAAGAATGAAATGATGCGTATATTTGAATGGGCAAAAGTAGTATTAAGATGTTTTGTATGAATAAATGCATCTGTTCCTATATGTATGTAATAAGAAAGATAGTGCAAAGATGATAGATAGTGCTTATATTGCTCATGATTATGCTCAATATGTGTCCAAGAGAAAGATTTCATTTGGTGCGTTTGCCGGGAACTTATGAGCTAGTGCATAGCCATAAGAAAAATCCATTTCGAGATAATTGTGGGCTCTAGGTAATCCAAGTAGACCGATTGCGAGGGATTTGAACAACATAAAGTCCTGGATAATCATTTTTTCCTTGGACCAAAAGAGCCGATTCAGCAGTGCATGTCTGCAGTGGACTCATGTTTGGTACTTTGATAGTGGGGCAACCAAACATATTACCTCGCAGCGCAGTTTCTTCTCTTCACTCAAGCCTGCCCCTACAGGGAATACTGTCACATGCGCCAACAACTCCTCTTATCCTGTTATGGGAGTTGGTAAGATCATTCTGACTACTGCTAATGGTAGTTCTTTCACCTTGTCAGATGCTTTATTTGTGCCAGGGATCAAGAAGAATCTATTATCAGTTTCTGCATTAGCCAAGATTATCTTGGTTGTGAAATTTGTTGATGACAGATGTACAGTTCATGATCTGTCAAATGGCGATGTTATTATTGCTTCTGGCATTTTATGTCGTGGGCTGTATAAGCTCATAGACTATGAAAGATCTGTGAATGATTCGGCATGTGCAGTTCATGATTCTCAAGCTATGTCAGATGCAAAGCTTTGGCATGCACGCTTTGGTCATCTGAATTTTGCTAGTTTGCTACGCCTGCAGAAATCTGATATGGTGTCTTCTTTGCCCAAGCTTGAGGCACCTGGAAAACATGTATGTGAAGGCTGTATTTTGGGCAAAATGCAGCGTTCCTCCTTTCCAAAAGATCGTTCAGTTCGGACTACGCAGAAATTGCAGCTTGTACATAGTGATGTCTGTGGTCCTATGCAGACACCTTCTTTTGGAAACTATCTTTACTTCTTGACTTTCATTGATGATTTTCTAGGCATGCATGGGTATATCCATTGAAGGCAAATTCGGAAGTGTTTTTGTGCTTCAAACAGTTTTTGGTTTTGGCTGAAAATCTGTCAGCATGTAAGATGGGCACCCTCCGTTCTAATCGAGGGGGGGAATATATGTCTTCTGATTTTAATGCATTTCTGGCTGAACGTGAGATAAAACACCAGTGTACAGTGCCATATACACCTCAACAGAATGGAGTTACTCAACGGAAGAACATGTCACTCATGGAGATGGCGAGGTGTATGGTCAAGAGTCAGGCTTTACCACATAGTTTCTGGCTTGAGGCTGTCATGTGTGCAGCATATGTACTTAACAGGTGTTCCACTAAAGCGCTGCAGTCTATCACTCCATATGAGGTTTGGCATGACCGCAAGCCATCTGTTGCCTCATCTGCGTGTTTTTGGTTGTTTGGCATATGCATTAGTGCCTGAACAACATCACAAGAAAATTGGATGATAAGGCAGTAAAATGTATTTTCGTTGGGTACAGTTCTGAAAGTAAAGGCTATCGGCTGTATCATCCACAGAATAAACACATTCTGGTTAGCCGTGATGTTGTTTTTGTGGAAGATGCTATTCAGTCATTGCTTTCATGTAGCAAGGAGACATCTGTTAGCTCCAAAGACATGTATGATACTTTGATGCCTCTTTTTACAGGTGGACAGTCTAGTGCTGTCCTAATGAGGCAACTTCTCAGCCTTTGCAGGTTTCATATGATGATGTAGATCATTCCATTTCTGATGCAGATTTACATGATGCACTTGTTGATGAGACAGCTGATATTGAGCAGGCAAAAACTATGCCAAAATGGCTAGTGCAGACTTTGCGTGACAACAAATTAGATGCACCTTTGTCATATCGTACTCGTTCAGGCTCTCATAGTGCCTCCTTTGCATCAGATTGCTATGCTATGGCTGCGTCTAGTCTTTGTGATGAGAATGAGCCTGTTTCTTTTGATGAAGCAGAAAATTCAGAAAATTGGATGGCTGCTATGCAATCTGAATATGATGCTATAATGAAGAATGGTACATGGTCTTTATGTGACTTGCCTCTTGGCAAGAATGCCATTGGCACTAAGTAGGTATACAAGCTGAAGCGTAAACCTGATGGTACACTTGACATGTATAAGGCTAGGCTTATTGCAAAGGGTTATGCACAGGAAAGAGGCATTGATTTTGATGAGACCTTTGCACCTATATGCCATATGAGTACTGTTCGGAGCATTTGTGCACTTGCAGCCCATCATGGTTGGAATGTACATTAGTTGGACATTAAAACAACATTTCTAAATGGTGACTTGCATGAAGAAGTGTATGTTTTTCAGCCCCGTGGCTTTGTGCAGAAAGGGCATGAAAACCAGGTGTGCAGGTTAAAGAAGGCATTATATGGTTTAAAGCAAGCACCACATGCTTGGTATGAGAAGATACATGCCTATCTGGTTGCACATGGTTTTGAGAACAGTCCAACTAAAAGCACCTTATATGTTAAGCGTGCTAATGATGTGCTTCTGATCATTGTTGCCTATGTTGACGACATGCTGCTCACTGGTCCTATTGAGAAGCAAATTGCTGATTTCAAGGCTGATTTGCATGCCTCATTTGAGATGTCTGATTTGGGGCATTTGCATCACTATTTGGGCATTCAATTTATGCAAGTTTATGGTGGAATGGCTTTGTTGCAAACGAAATATATTGACACATTATTGTAGCGTTTTGGCCTTGAAGACTGTAAGCGTATTACCACCCCTATGGAGACAGGTTTACGATTGAGTCTTCATGATGTTGGAGATGCATTTGATGCTCTTCTCTATCATCAGGCTGTTGGATGCTTGATTTACTTATGCATTACTTGGCCAGATATTCAGTTTGCTGTCTCACAGATGAGCAAGTTTATGCATTGCCCAGGAGTCACGCATTGAAGCGCAACTTTCACTACTTGAGTGGAACTCGGCTACTTGGGTTGTTTTATCCCAAGGGGGGATCACTACCGCCAGATTTGCATGCTTTTTTTGACTCAAATTGGGTTGGTTGCTATGACACTCGTGTGTCCACCAGTGGTTTTTGCTTCATGCTTGGTAGCTCATGTATATCTTGGTTGAGCAAGAAACAGCCTACTGTGGCCACTTCCAGTTGTGAGGCTTAGTATAGGGCAGGTTTCACAGCGACTGTTGAGTGTGTGTGGCTCAGATGCCTTATGGCTGATTTGGGTGTTAGCCAGTCTTCTGCCACCACCATCTTCACTGACAGTCAGAGCGCTATGGCAGTTGCGAGGAACCCTGTGTTCCATGCTCGCACTAAGCACATTGAGTTGCATTATCACTATGTCAGGGAGAGGTTCTCTGCTGGGGAGATCAGCTTGGCATATGTGCCCACGCAGGAGAACATAGCAGACCTTTTCACGAAGGCTCTGCCTAGGGAGAAGTTTGAAGCTTTCCGCAAAGCTTTGGGCTTACTTCCTTTTGTGGAGTGATTTCCACATAGCTTGGCACTTCCTTATACATGAGTGCCAGCTCCTTGTTCACTGCATCACTCCGAGGGGGGATTTGTTGATATATATTGTTGGAGTTAGAAGTCTGCGGAAGCACGCGAACAACAAGATACATGAAATTATATACGTTTCATACATAATTTCATTATACAATACACAAATATATGCACTCATGCATAAGTACATATGTCCATATATTGAGTTCAAAGTTGATATAATTTATAAGCTAATAAGTATATAGATTTAAATAGGCATGTATCCAACGAAATGTAATTTTACAAATACATTCATTGTACACTTGATAAAATATTGTTCATTTTAATTTATGTATGTGTTTTCTATATTTATACTAAGAAATTTAGAGTAAGAAAACTATATTAGAATTTAAAAATCTTGAAAATTTATATGAAGGACATACTTTAATGGCCATCACTTGAAGGGAAGACTTAAAAAATTACCCTTCTCAAAAGAAGATGATTGAGAGGTTAGGGTTGCATTATACGTCAATTATCCATAAACGTCACCCCAATAAGCATAGGGAGACACCCCAATCGTGTGAATTGGTTGATGATTGCCTCATGTATAAGGGTGTCTCACCATGCTATGAGGTTGTTATTTATTTTATTAATTCATTTTTCTGTGTTTTCTTGAAAGAAATTGCTGATATGTAATTATGACATAAACATCATTGTTTCCATCTCCAAGCTGTTATGAAAGAAATCTAGTCCCCAAGTGGGAAATGCAAACATGTGTGCCATGTTTCCTAGTGGATGCTTCTAGAAGCCTCTAAAATCCATGGGAAATATATTCTCCCAAGAGCAACTCTTTTAGAACTTGAACTCGAGACCTCCTCCTTCACATCCATTAGACCAAACCACTAGGTCAAGCTTCAAGCTTTCTTAACACCTGGAGGGCCTTAATCATATCTTGAACTTTATACTTATCAAGAATTATGTTACAACATAGCTTCTTATGACGTGACCCTAAGAATTTACTAGTATCCAACAATATCTCCACGACCAGAAGTCCAATGTTTTATATGAACGCTACAATCAATGTGTATATATATATATATATATATATATATATATATATATATATATATATATATATATATATATATATATATATATATATATACATATATATATATATATATATATATATATATATATATATATATGTGTGTGTGTGTGTGTGTGTGTGTGTCTATGTATGTGTACACACACACACATACATACATACATACATACATACATACATACATACATACATACATACATACATACATACATACATACATACATACATACATATATATATATATATGTATGTATGTGTGTGTGTGTGAGTGTATATATATGTGTCTCTCTCTCTATCTATCTATATATATATATATATATATATATATATATATATATATATATATATATATATATATATATATATATATATATATATATATATATATATATATATATATATATATATATATATATATATAATGGAAATATAAATTCCAATGTATTTGGACCTTCCCAATATGGAAAAATGTTAGCTCCATGCTCTCATCAAGGATTAGAAGGAATGCAAAAAATGTCAAGGGACATCAAGGCTAACATTGGCAAATTGGACGTTATCGAGTATTTCTATAGCAATAATTAATAAGGAGTATTAGCACAACTTGTTTTCTAATAGTAGGCACAACCCTTTTCAGCATTTAAGTTCTTTCGTGTCGAGAATTGACATCCTCCTTAGAGCCTTAGAGGATTACAAGAAACAAGCTTTTTTGGTCAATCCTTTATAAGAAGGTTGGTTTTCTCTCTATTCTATCTACGATTTGTAAATGATAGTTTTCTTTTCAATATGTGAAAATTTCCTTTGCAACATACCGATTGGCATGTTCAAGAAGGCATCTTACATCGATGCCCTTCTATGTCATTTTTGTCTTGTATCCTAAATAATGAGGGTAGGTTACATAAAAGGAAAATGAAAGGTTATACAATTAATGAATATCCAAGTTAAGGGTAGTGTGGATTACAACAAGTGATCAAGACCATGTACATCTTGGAATCACTACATATAGCATACGTCCATTCTTATATCCACATCCCAAGTGTAACCATGGTGGATTGCTTCTTTTCTGGTGATCACAGAGACAACTCCATTACCAATTCCCCTTTCTTTTGAAGGTATATTCCAGTGTTGTTGATTAATTTGATGCGCCATTTGATGTAATATGCCATGTTTTTGTGTAGAAAATTTGTAAATATGGCTGCCATTGAAGATGACATTTTGCCTTACATGGACTGAACAACAAAGAATACCTCTTTTAGATTAAAATGTGCTTCATCTTTTAGTTAGGCATGCAATAATATGCTCCCAAACGTGTAGATTATTTCATCTTTGTTCAAACAAGTGAAGCTTTTTAGATTGATCTTAGCATACATATGTACATTTTTCCCCAAGGAGGGTGTATACATTCTTGTATCGTTGATACTTGAGTGAATATCTTGAGGGAAGAAACATATGCTTTATTATCATAGCCTTCAAGCAGTCATATGAATCATTATTGGGTCCAGTATTTCTTTATGGAGTGCATCTTGTTTTTCTGTGATGAAATCACAAGTGACATACATGAAATTATATATGTGTCATACATAATTTCATTATACAATACACAAATATATGCACGTATGCATAAGTACATATGTCCATAAATTGAGTTCAAAGTTGGCATAACTTATAAGCTAATTCAAAGTTGGCATAATTTATACATAATTGTTTCCATCTCCACATCTCCAAGATGTTATGAAGTAAGAAATCTATGGTTTGGGTTATTAGAGTGAAAAATAATCTCCTTGAGACAAGAAGAACCATCTTCTTCAGCCTCTCTCCAGATATTATGTTGGCCCAATGGAATATTTGCACGTGTCGAAAGTACATGCATCGAGATGTCGTACTTTCAGTTTATTCTGCCGAATTTTCAGACATATGCCACGTACATAAAATGAGTATGCGTGGCCAACTCTAGATCGACTGTAACAAACATCAATTCTTTGGCTGCCATAATTTCATAATGTCTTTTCATTCCTCACAACATTCGTCCGACCAGCAAAGCTTTAGTCGGCTTCGACCGAACTTCCTCCCAAAAAAAAAACAACAAAGCTTTAGTCTTCTTTTTTCAGGGAATTACTGTTCGTCTGAAATCGTTTGCCTCAAATGGACAGGCGATCACAAGTGGACGAAGCATCTGTGGTGTTGCGCACATCACTATTTTCTCCTAGTTTCTGATGTTGTGGTCTTTACAAATACGTCTTTTGCGAGTTATGGTTGATTGGACTGCGAGTCGCTGCATGGAAAATATCTTAGTTGCAACTATGTGGAGCGAGGAACTGCAAGTGTAACTCCGTCCAGTGTCTTCGATTGACATCTCTGCAAACTTTCAGGAACCGGATACTATAGGAACTCATATCTTGTCCACAACATCTGTTTTTCTCTTCAGAGAGAGAGAGAGAGAGAAAGAGAGAGAGAGACTTACGAGAATGGATCGTCGAAGCTCATGTGTTGCAGAAAAGGCGCACGATGATATTGATGATCCCTTTGACACTGGACGTCGACGTAGGAAGCGAAAGGCAACTCACATGCATTGCATGCATCATCGTCCTGAGTGCCTCGATGATTGTTCAAGCTCCGGCTATAGCTCTTTGTATTCTTTATGTTATTGTGCTCATCATGGATCAAAATCATGCAAATATAATGACATCCAAAATGCATGTATCCATGGATCCCAATCATTTCCTTAGGACGCTTGGGAGACTAGCCAAAGCGTTTTCTGCATTTCCAGAATTGATACTGAGTGCACAAGAGTAGCTGGGAGTCAAGATCTGAAGAATGCATGTTTCAAAACTCGCAATGTCGATTCGACCTATCAAAATGGTGTGTTTAAGGCCTCTTACCAGCCAAAACGCTTTCCTGGCGTTCACCCACAGAAACTACATATATCTTCCCAAGTTATGGATAGCAATCAAGGTGCAGAAGATGATTCTCTTCATATTGCTGAAACAATCTCCGGTATTCCCTTGCTCCATGTACGCAAGGCTTCTTTGAAGAGTGATGAGCTTCGTTTTGATGCTGATGGAACTCCTTCGCAGGAGTCAACAGGAAATGAGGATACGCGTGTTCAACGATTGGATGCGGAAGATGATAGGGCTACGAAAATACTTACAGGCGAGCACTACTTGGCTTGTAAAGCTGCCATACTGAGAAGCATTGAAGGGGACGTTTGCAACGGTTCTGCTTTAACTCTGAAAGAGGTATGCCCGTTCACTTGTCCTCCAAGTGGTAAAGTCTGCATATGTGGCAGACGCAGAGAGATGGAAGACACGGCTATCACGATCCCCTTCTGTATGAAAATTCCTAAGTGTTTAGCCGCTGAGAGACCACAGAATGATGCGATTTTTTCCGATCTTCATTTCTATGCTGTGTATGACGGACAAGGTGGTTCACAGGTGAGCACTGAGGACTTCTCTTTCCCCGCCATCTATATGATGATATCCCTTACACGTTTTGTCCTCATCCAGTAGGCATCTACTTATTGTGCCCAACGATTTCATCACACCCTAGCAGAAGAAATTGAACTTTGCTTGTTGACTGAGGCTAGTCGAATAGACGATTGGAAGAGAGTCATGTTTTCATGTTTCATGAAAGTAGACAAAGAGGTAGGAGGAGTTTGCCCTTATGGAACTTGTGATGATGTTCACAGTTCTGCGAGCTGCTGCTCTGGTACTATCGCTCCTGAAAATGTTGGAACTACGGCAGTTATTGCCGTCATCAGTTCTTCACATATAGTTCTAGCTAACTGTGGCGATTCGAGAGCCGTGTTGTGTAGAGCTGGTAAAGCCATACCTTTATCACAAGATCACAAGGTGAGTTTGGAGGGGAGATAATTATACCTTTATCAGTTTTGCATGGTGTTGTTGAAGGCTTGAAGCCATAGCTCTCTAGTATGTGTATTTCTCACCAAGAATTTCTTCTACTGCTGCCCCAGCCTGAGAGAGTCCACGAGACTCGGCGCATCGAAGCTGCAGGCGGCTATGTTATAGCCTGGAATGGTTATAGGATCACAGCACTGTTGGCATTGTCTAGAGCCATAGGTAATGAGAATGCATTTTCTGTTCAAACTCTCGTAGATATTTCAAGGTCTAATTTCATAAGGTCTTCTGTCAGGGGATGGATATTTGAAGAGGTACGTCATTTCTGAGCCTGATGTGGTTCATCTTGAACGCTCTGATGAGGATGAGTTCTTAATACTTGCGAGTGATGGTCTGTGGGATGTAATCGACAATGAGACAGCTTGTGATGTAGCCCGGGTATGTTTTGCTTCTACCCGTGGTGGTAAAACCCGCTCAGCATCCAAAGGGGATGACATTGCTTCTGCGACAGCGGAAGCTACTCTGGTAAAGTTGGCTTGTGGGAAGGGAAGCCAAGACATGGAGGATGGAGCAACACGAGAGTATTATTGTTTCTCTATGGTCTGTTTTAACATCAGAAGGTGGTCGAAACGGCTCCAAATGTTCATATGAGTCACTGCATGTCTGGATGTCTAACAATCCATTGAAAAAGCTCGTATCTTTAGAAGGTCTTTAGAACATATAAATATATGAAGGTGATGGTAAGCCTATGAACCCTCAGCAAACTTATTTACGATGTACCCTTCGTTTGAATGGAACCTTTTACCAAATCAAATCATTATTCAGTTTTATTTCTGCTTGATGTTATTCTTGTTCACCTGGTTAAATTTCTTAAATTTGAAGCCTAGCTAGATGTCCTATCATGTCCAAAAACTGTAATGTGGGTTGATTGTGAAGCCCAACACCTTTGGGCATCATAGGACACTCAAAGATTTGGCTCGGGCTTCAAGCTGTACTGAAAAGTCATAACATGTTATATATGTGGCCTTACAACTTAGAGCACCATGGATCATTTGTGGTCACATGAGGGTGAAGTATTGAGCATAACTAACATGGGCATCCTCATGTTCTCCATAAATAGAAGGAATATCTTGTGGGAATGGATCATGCAGGTCATCCACAAGTTCAAAGGGAGGAGGATTTTTGCTTTCTTTTGCCCACTTCTCTTCTTGAATTTCTCTGAGAAATTCTTGGGAATAAAAGAGGAGGTGTCTCGTTCTATGGAATTAGGCACATAAGCCTCTAGGGGAGGAATGCTCATTCTTTCACTTGCCTTGTCTTTGCCTTGGGAGGTGGCTTCTTTTTCAGATTTTGCAATTAAACTCTACAATCTTCCTAACAGTCCATCAAAATGCAACTGTGTCTTAGCTGAACTAGAGTAATTGAAGATACGACTGTTTTTAAACATGGTCTAAGCCAACTCTACCATCTTAACGCAAAGTTTAGTTTGTTCAATCTCTAGATCAGCTCTAGGGTAACACTTTTCATGATCTGTTACATTTGGCCCTTCTTGGATTTTGGCCTGATATGCATTAAGCATCATGTCTAGGTCCTCAAGAGTGGGATCAGCTAGGACAGATCCTACCCTAGGTGATGGTGGTGGGGTTACATGGGATGGATTAGAGGGTGGTGGATTGGAAGGTGATGGGAACGATGGTGATGGTGGTGAGGTGTGGGAGTGTGTTTGAGAGGTAAGTTCAACTATCTTGGCCTTTGTTTCTCTTAGGATTTCCTCAAACTCACTCATCTTCCTTGACCATTGTATTTTCATTCTCTCTGAGCTATCTTTCCATGCTCTTGTCCTTTTCTTTGTTAGACTCTCAATCTCACTAACCTAGAAATTTTTTTACTAACCTAAGCCTTGGTTTATTTGTAATGCTTGAGCTCTCATGACCACTTGCACTCTCGATATATGTGGATTGTTTGGAAGTGAGGCTAGTAGAGCTATTTGAATCTTTGTAGATTTTTGAAAGCTCTAATTCCTCCCCTAGATTATCCTCAATGTCTATGCACATGTGTACCACTCCTATGGATCTTTGGTCTTTTAAGTACACATAAGATCTCAATTTGGCACTTAATAATCCATCTAGGAATAAAGCTACTTGTTTTGCGCGTGTGGGTAACTTTGGAAGTAGGCATCTCTCTAAATATTGTCTAAAACTTCTTGCTACAAGTCTAACCATTTCTTAAGGTGTCTGTTTAAAGCTATGGATCAATGAGAAAGTGTTGTGCCTTATGCCACTCTTAGAAAACTCAATGATGAAGGCTTCTAATAGTTGGTCTATGTTTTGGAATTGCCTCTCATCTAGTGGTGGAAACCATGTAAGAGCTATGTTCTTGAGTGTTGGGCCAAAAGCATTGTATTGTGTGAATAGGTCATCAACTTGCGCAGCTCTCAAGACTTGCCTAAATTTTGCCACATGATCATAAGGGTACCTAGTACCATCGAAATAAATCTTCATAGACTTGACTAATTGTGGAAGCCTTAAGGTCCTCGTGTGTTCCCTAGGTCTTGGCAGGGGGAGTTCATCTGTGTTTCTTTGATTTCTTAGGTCTCTATGTCACTTATTTTCCATTCTATTTGTCTCTGTTCTCATTGTTTCTTTTCCTATTGGGTTAGCAAAGCTTACCTCGGGTCTATCTCTATTCTTGTCCCTTTGAGCTCCATGAGATTGGGATGGAGCTCCTTGGTGACCTTAAGAGACATTGGATCTTCGTTGGACCTTAAGAGCTCCTCACTTGACTTTTGAACACCTGCTCCCGCCATTTGATCTCGTAGATTCTTTATGCGAGTGATAAGCACCTCTACAGTCTCCCCATCATGAAACTGTTATGCTACAAGCTGATTCTCCAAGTTTTGAATCCGTGTCTGATTACGAGTTTCATATTGATTTCTCAATATGCTTCACATGCCTTCGTAGTATGCTGAATGAGAGTCAAAACACTATTAGAAGTACTTGTAACAAGAGCACAGAGTGCATCTGCATTTCTACGTTTCCAACCACGTAGAAGATCAGCATCAAGAGGAATCATTCGGCTAGGATTATTTGGATCAGGTCCTTCTTGGGGCTCATGATCAGTCCCAAGAATGGTCTCCAAAAGCTCATACGAATCAAGAATAGAAGTGATTTTGAACTTCCACAGGGTGTAGTTCGTACCATCAAGTTTACCTTCTGTGAAGGATGGTGGCCGTATCCGCAATGTTGGTATGACCGGCATCATTGTTGCTCCCGCTTGTGCACCACCTACTCCCGTTGATGAACCACCTTGACTCCGAGTTGTAGATGATGACGTGCCGCTTGACATCTTCTCTCTTTTGTTGTTCAAACCTCTGCAACCTCTACATTTCTGCTTCTGCACCACTCAGAGCCTCCTATGCTCTGATATCATGTAAGAAAATAATAGCACAGCAGAATAGACCTATAGACAGAGTTGAGAGAAAAATGCAGACAAAGATAGACATAGATTGAGAGATAGAGAAATCAAATTCTGAGATTGCCGAGCGTAATGTAGTTACAATGATGGTACTGTCCACCCGTGCACTCCCACTATGGAGCTTAGATGGAGATCTAGAGAGACTCTAGATGAAGGGCTTACTAGTGTGCAATGCTATGTAAAGCTCAACTTGGACCATGCTTATATAGCTTTTACAAGGCGGTTCGGTATAGATAAACGTAGTCACGAGATACAAAATAGTTGGTAAAATATACGATCCGACAATATCTCCACGACCAGAAGTCCTACCATCTCGGCCTACGGGCCGGGGGATAGGCCCCCCGGACCCCGTGGAAGGGGGCAAGCCCCCCTCTTCACTCTACCCATTAAGGTTCCATGGGGAAACCACAAGACGCCACATTGAGGTGAGGTATCACTTCATTCGAGATTGCTTAGCCACTGAGTGCATTATTCTTAAGAAGGTTCATACTAGAGATAATGCTACAGATGCTTTGATTAAAGCTCTATCACATGATAGCTATTGACACTGTTGTCACTTGATGGGGGTTACTTGATTCATGATCTTACACAGTGACTTGTATACTGTGTAACATGCCCATCAGGTGGGAGGTATAGTTTGTATGCTTACACTCATGTATTCTTTATCATTTGTTATTTTTCCCCCATAGTTACTTTGGCCATATTGGCCTTTAGTGGGAGTTTGTTACCGTTAGTGTCCATGTGAAACGCCAAATGGCCACCGGACACTACTTTGTATATGTTCTTTAATAAAACATATAGTGGCCCGGTCAGCCACGAACTATACGTTCGACCGCATTTGTAAGACTTAAGAAGTATGTCTTCGTGCTCACTATGTACTGTGTTTTCTGCGTATTCTGTAGCGTCTTCGCAGAGTACTGTGTGTGGCCTTGGGAGCTCAATTTTCTACTCCGAGGTTATCCTTGTGGAGCTCTCGAGAAGGAGAGCGCACTTTGGTGCATCGCCATCCAATTACTTCATAGGACTCACTTCCTAAACAATATATAGCCCTTGCATAGTCACCATCTAGAATCCTCTATGTGATCTTGCTATTCATCTTTTCTAAGCATGAAGACTTCATGCATCCTAGTGCATGTATGGCCATTAATAGTCATAGAGACAATTTAGTTACCAATTCCTCCTTTTTTGAAGGTATATTCCATGGTTGTGTGCTTAATGGAAAATTTAAATGCACCATTTGATGTAATATGCCATGTTTTTGTGTACAAAATTTGTAAATATGACTGCCATTCAAGATGACATTTTTCCTTACATGGATTGAACAACATTTGCGTCCTTCACAAGAATAGTGTATGTAACAACAAAGAATACCTCTTTAATGTGCTTAATCTTTAAGTTAGGCATGCAGTAATATGCTCCCAAATGTGTAGATTATGTCATCTTTGTTGAAACAAGTGAACCGTCTTAGATTGATCTTAGCATACATATGTACATTTTTTCTGAAGGGGGTGTAGACATTCTTGTGCCATTGATACTTGACTAAATATCATGAGGGAAGAAACATATGTTACATTATCATAGTCTTCAGGCAGTCATTTGAATCAATAGTGGGTAAGATACAAAGTATTTCTTTTTGGACTGCATCTTGCTTTTGTGTGATGAAGCCCATATATTGAGTTCAAAGTTGATATAATTTATAAGCTAATAAGTATATAGATTTCTGCATGAATATAAACAGGCATGTATCCAACGAAATGTAATTTTACAAATACATTCATTGTACACTAGATAAAATATTTTTCATTTTAATTTATGTATGTGTTTTCTATATTTATATTAATAAATTTAGAGTAAAAAAACTATATTAGGATTTAAAAATCGTGAAAGTTTATATGAAGGACATACTTTAATGCCCATCAGTTGAAGGGCAAACTTAAAAAATTACCCTTCTCAAAATTTGAGAAGATGATTGAGAGGTTAGGGTTGCATTATACGTCAATTAAGCATAGGGAGACACCCCAATCGTGTGAGTTCGTTGATGATTACCTCATGTATAACCATTGTATATAGGGGTGTCTCACCATATTGCTATCAGGCTGTTATTTATTTTATTAAATCATTTTTCTGTGTTTTCTTGAAAGAAATTGCTGATATGTAATTATGACATAAACATCATTGTTTCCATATCCAAGATGTTATGAACTAAGAAATCTAGTCCCCAAGTGGGAAATGCAAACATGTGTGCCATGTTTCCTAGTGGATGCTTCTAGAAGCCTCTAAAATCCTTGGAAATATATTCTCCCAAGAGCAACTCTTTTAGAACTTGAACTCAAGACCTCCTCCTTCACATCCATTAGACCAAACCACTAGGTCAAGCTTCAAGCTTTCTTAACAACTGGAGGGCCTTAATCATATCTTGAACTTTATACTTATCAAGAATTATGTTACAACATAGCTTCTTATGACGTGACCCTAAGAATTTAGTAGTATATTTTGGTAGTGGTAGTGATGTGTGGCAGGGATAGTTAACTTTTTACATTCATCAATTAATAATAAATTGTATGTTGTGACCCCAAGATTCTTCTTTTTCCTCCTATTGATTGTGTGCGTTCCCAATCCCCAAACTCCAACAATAACTTGAAACAATCAAGTGATAGAAAATTAACACATTTAAAAAATTGAGATATATCTTTTTAGGTTTATGATTCTATAGGTTTATGTATAGGCATGCATACTGTGAAGAGATGGATAAGTATGTGTTTGAAGATGAAGAGGTGTTGCAAAATCCTTGATCTACACCAGCCAAATGAACTCCAGGAGTAGATGGTGGGCCCTTTTAGCTTGCCAATGGATGTATTAGACACCCTATGTACCTTGGAAGATCACTCTCAAAAAGATAGATCAAAACAGATAAGTTGGAGTTAGCTCAGAGGTGAAAACTTGCTATTCTTGGTTCATACACCTGTCCAGTGTTTTACATAATTCTCTGAGCACAGCAGCAATTAGCTTAATTCCTCTTGGGGAAGTCTAGGTAGCTTAAAGAGCTAACTTTCAAGAGTAATCTCATCAAAAATAATGAACCACACACTGAGAATGAGTTTTAACAAGTGATGACATCATCCCGATTTTCACGGGCTGCTACAGAAATAGACCAGTGAGCAGAAAAATCAACATAACTCAAAATGTAGAAATCCAATAAAAATTTGTATGGTTATACTAGACAGTAAGCTGAATCCAACAAGCTTTAAATCACTGAATTTGGATAAGTAACCACTGAGAAATGGCTCTTCCAAGATGAGTGAAAAAGTCGGGTACCTGACAGAGAGGTGAAGATGAACAGACCCTGTTGACTTCAAATGAACATAACTGAAGATTGCAACATTCAAATGAAACGAAAATTTATGAGCATATAGTAGACTTATAGAGCTAACTTTACCAAGTTAAATCACTGAAAATGATGCACCAAGCTCAGAGAAAACATCTCTGCAAGCTGACTAAGAAAACTGAGAGTAATGGCAGTGAGTAGTACACTTCACAAGAACATGGAAAGATGAACTCAAATAATCATGAAAATGAAAGTATATTGCTTGTACAATACAATGGACTTACTGATACATATGTGTGCCTTGTAATCACACCTTGATATGGCATAAAACTCAGCTCTTGGAGGTCTTCATATAGGTCTCTCTAACCACGACTAAAATTGCCATCTATTTATAGTTGAGTTTGGGAGGCTAACTTCCCTTAATCACTCTCCAATCAATCAATGATTGATTTGATTCTCTACCTACCACAAATCACGAATTCGTGGCTCCTCTTTCCATTCTTGATCAAGTGGACTCAACCACTTAAGATTCTCTTACTTTTACATTAAGTAAACTCTTCAAAAGTTACAAGAGGTAGTTCACAAGTGAACTTTACATAGTCTTCTTTTTAAAGCTTCTTCTAAGACTTTGTGAGACTCAAGCAAATACTTAGGCTTGTCATAGACTTGCTCCAACAGCTCCCCCTCAAGCCAAGTATGCTTGAGGTCTTCAATCTTCCAAGATTACCTGCAAACCAATCATAGCCTTGAATTTGCAAAGCTTTGTACCATCCAATGCTTTGGTTAGAATATCTGCACATTGTTGATGAGTGGACACATATGATATTTGAATCTCTTTGCTTAGAACCTTTTCTCGTACATAGTGATAATGAACTTCAATATGTTTAGTCCTTGCATGAAAAATAGGATTAGCAGCCAAATGAATAGAACTCATATTGTCACCAAAAATAGTTGGAGTTCCAAACTCCAATCCAAGATCTTTGAACAATGTCTTCATCCACATAGCTTCTTGTGTAGCTATGGCAAGACCTCTATATTCAGCTTCAGTAGAAGAGAGAGCAACTGTGGGTTGCTTCTTGGATGACCATGAAATAAGCTTTGAACCTGCAAAGGTAAGATAACCTGAAGTGCTCCTTCTATCTTCCTTGGAGCCAGCCCAATCTACATAAGAAAATAGCTTCAAACCTAAATCAGATACATAAGGATAATAAAGTCCTTCATTTATGGTTCCTTTGAGATACTTGAGAATCCTTTTGGCAGCATCCATATGTGGTTTCCTTGGTGTGTGCATAAATTGGCTTAGCACACTCACACTATAACATATATCTACTCTTGTCAATGTGGCATAGTTGAGACTACCCACTAGACTTTGATATGATGTGATGTCCTCTATGAGTTCACCTTCATGTGAGCTCAATTTGTGATTGACCTCCATTGGAGTACCTGCAATCTTACAATCTTGCATCTTGAATTTTGCCAACATGTCCTTAATGTACTTTCTTTGAGTGAGAAACAAACCATGATCTTTGTAGACAACTTCCAAACCTAGGAAGTAGGTAAGTGAACCCAAATCACTTATCTTGAACTCTTCTCTCATCTGATCTTTGATCTTCTTCATACCATCTGCATCATTTCCTGTCAATATAATATCATCTACATATACACATAGGTAGATGACCTCGGAATTACTCTTTTTAATAAAGAGTGAAGGATCTGCCTTGCTTGGTTGAAAGCCTTTGTCCTGCAAGAATGAAACAAGCCTGAAATTCCAAGCTCTTGGAGCTTGCTTGAGACCATACAATGCTTTGTTAAGTTTACACACATAATCAGGATAAACTTGATTCTCAAAACCAGGTGGTTGTGCCATATATACCTCTTCTGTTATCCAACCATTCAAAAATGCATTCTTTACATCTAGTTGAAGTATCTTCCAATTCTTGGAAGAGGCAATACTAAGCAAAACCCTAATAGTAGGCATCTTTGCCACAGGAGAGAGTCTCCTCATAATCAATTCCCTGAGTTTGTGCAAAGCCTTTTGCCACAAGCCTTGCCTTATACCTGTTAATTGAACCTTCAGAATTCTTCTTGAGTTTATAGACCCATCTTGAGCCTATTACCTTCATGGATGAAGTCTTGGGCACCAAATCCCAAGTGTTGTTTTCCTCAAGTGCTTCAATCTCTTCCTTCATTGCATGCTTCCATTCTGTTTTTGCTTTGGCCTCTTCAAATGATGATGGCTCCTCTTGGTTTATGTCCTGTGCTATGTAGATAGAATGTTTAGTTACTAATGAGGTGTCAAACCCATACCTTTCTGGTTTTTTCTTTTCCCTCATAGATCTTCTTAGGCCATGATGTGATGATTCTGCTTCATGTCCAAGTTCCTGCAATTTTGCTTTACCTTTAGACTTCCATGCTTTGATCTTTTCCATGTGAGATTCTTCATCATCCTCTGAGGTGTCTTGTTCTTCAATCTTTGATTGTTCTCTACCAAGCTTTGGAAAATCTTCTTCAAGATCATATGGTAAATTGATCTTCCTGCATGAATCTTCATACCATGAATTGTTCTCATCAAAAACTACATCTCTGCTTACCAAGAATCCTTTGTTGGTACCTGTAGCCCTTTTGATTGTTGTCATATCCAATAAATACACACCTTTCTGCCTTTGGATCCATCTTGCCTCTAACCTGTGAAGGAACATGAGCAAAAGCAATACATCCAAAAATTTTACAATGATCTAAGCTTGGTCTTCTTCCATTCCAAGCCTCATATGGAGTCATCCCATCAAGGGATTTTGAAGGCAACCTGTTAATCAAGTAAGTGGTTGTAGATACAACCTCAGCCCATAAGTAATTAGGTAAATGCTTTTCATTTAACATAGACTTTGCAGCTTCAACAATTGTCCTATTCCTCCTTTCTGCCACTCCATTTTGCTCAGGAGTGTACCTTGTAGTTACCTCTCTTTTGATTCCTCTTTCTTGAAGAAAAGAATCAAACTCATGGGAGAAATATTCTCCCCCTCCATCTGACCTTAGCCTTTTTAGTGATTTACCTGTTTGATTCTCCACAAGAGCCAAATATCTTTTGAAACATGAAAAAACTTCATCTTTGTGTTTCATAAAGAATAGGATAGTCCATCTGCTGCAATCATCAATAAAGGAAACATAATACCTTGATCCAGATATTGAAGCTTCCTTGCTAGGTCCCCATACATCTGTATGAACCAACTCCAAGAGATCTCCATGCATATAACCTTTCTTCATGAATGGTAACATGTGAGACTTTTCAAATTGACATGCACTGCACTTATAAATCATATGTTGTTTTGACAAATTAGGAAGTCCAAGTACACTTTGGTCCCTGCAGATTTGCTTTAATGACCTTTCACCAATATGTGCTAACCTTTTGTGCCATACTTCCAATTCTGTGAGTGTCTGACTACCATAATTAAAGAGAGATGTTTCTAGTGTCCTCTAATTCAAATGTGAACAATCTACCTGTCTTTTCACCTTTTGCAATTCTTCTGAATCCTTGACTTGGATCTTCAACAAATGCTCCTGCTTTTGTGAACCTGACTTGCAACCCTTTCTCTACTATCTGCCCAACACTTATCAAATTCTTTGTAATGGTAGGGACATAGAGTACCTTACTGAGTAGGTTGATGTTTCCATCAGGTGCTTTGACATTGCCTATTTTCTCCACTGGATGTTTTGTATCATCTCCTGTTTGTACCTCATGCTTATTCCTTGGATCTTCTAAATCTGATAGGAGTGCCACATTTCCTGCCACATGATTTGAACAACCTGAATCTATGTAGAAAACATGCTCATCAGATTTACCTTGTGGCATAGCCATGTTCATGATCAATAATGAATCCTCTTTGTTTGAGTCTTCTGTGTAGTTATTGTAGTCTCTCCTTCCTTTGTAGCCTCCTTGATAGTTTGAATGATTGTAGTTGTTGTAGTTGCCATGGTAGTTGTTGAACCTTCCTCTTGAGTAGCCATAACTTCCTCTATTGTATCCTCTGCCTCTTTGATTCCTGGAATTCCTAAAGCAATTTTCAGTTGTATGATTAGTTAATCCACAAATAGAACATGAGTTGGAGTCTTGGGATCTCCCCCTGCCTTGTCTACCTCCTCTTCCTCTACCTCTGCCATGTCTTCCTCTACCTGCATAGTTAGCTTGATATGTACCTGCTTCATCATCCACTTTCTTTGCCTTTTCTTTGTTATCTTTAGACTTGCTTTTATCCGTGTATAAAGTTGAAGATTGATTACCTTTAGAGCTTTCTCCATTTTTGATAAGCTTTGCCTCTTGAGTAAGTAGTTGTCCAATGAGTGTGTTGAAATCAGGTACATGCATGTCCATGTACAAATCCATAGCTGTGGTGAATGCTTCCCACTTGTCATCTACCTTCAAGCCATTGATGACCTGCCTTACAATTTGCTCTTCATCTATTACCTCTCCAATGCTTCCCAACTGATCCGCTATGTCCTTGATCTTTGTGACTAAATCAGTCACATTTTGTTTGGGAGCCTTCTTGAGAGTTGTGAAATCCAGCCATAGTTGATGCTTCCTAGCTTTGGTACTTGAAGAAAAGAAAGCTTCAAGTGCATCCCACACTTCCTGAGATGTCTTACAACTTCTAATGTGAGGCAACAAAAAATCTGAGATAGAGTTGAGGAGATAAGACCTTGCAAGTGCATCCTTGGAGCACCATGTGCTCAATCTTTCTTGCTCTTCTTGTGTTGGTTGACTTTTGTTCCTGAAACTTGGCATAACTTCATCTCCAGCCACATAACCATATAAACTTCTACCTTGGAGATAAGCTTCCATCCTTAATGACCAAGCTGAGTAGTTACCTCTGTCCAATTTGTCAATTGATGAAGGAAATCCATCTGCCATGTTGTCCAACCTTGCTCTGATACCAATGTGAAGAGATGGATAAGTATGTGTTTGAAGATGAAGAGGTGTTGCAAAATCCTTGATCTACACCAGCCAAATGAACTCCAGGAGTAGATGGTGGGCCCTTTTAGCTTGCCAATGGATGTATTAGACACCCTATGTACCTTGGAAGATCACTCTCAAAAAGATAGATCAAAACAGATAAGTTGGAGTTAGCTCAGAGGTGAAAACTTGCTATTCTTGGTTCATACACCTGTCCAGTGTTTTACATAATTCTCTGAGCACAGCAGAAATTAGCTTAATTCCTCTTGGGGAAGTCTAGGTAGCTTAAAGAGCTAACTTTCAAGAGTAATCTCATCAAAAATAATGAACCACACACTGAGAATGAGTTTTAACAAGTGATGACATCATCCCGATTTTCACGGGTTGCTACAGAAATAGACCAGTGAGCAGAAAAATCAACATAACTCCAAATGTAGAAATCCAATGATTATAAAAATTTGTATGGTTATACTAGACAGTAAGTTGAATCCAACAAGCTTTAAATCACTGAATTTGGATAAGTAACCACTGAGAAATGGCTCTTCCAAGATGAGTGAAAAAGTCGGGTACCTGACAGAGAGGTGAAGATGAACAGACCCTGTTGACTTCAAATGAACATAACTGCAGATTGCAACATCCAAATGACATGAAAATTTATGAGCATATAGTAGACTTATAGAGCTAACTTTACCAAGTTAAATCACTGAAAATGATGCACCAAGCTCAGAGAAAACATCTCTGCAAGCTGACTGAGAAAACTGAGAGTAATGGCAGTGAGTAGTACACTTCACAAGAACATGGAAAGATGAACTCAAATAATCATGAAAATGAAAGTATATTGCTTGTACAATACAATGGAATTACTGATACATATGTGTGCCTTGTAATCACACCTTGATATGGCATAAAGCTCAGCTCTTGGAGGTCTTCACATAGGTCTCTCTAACCACGACTAAAACTGCCATCTATTTATAGTTGAGTTTGAGAGGCTAACTTCCCTTAATCACTCTCCAATCAATCAATGATTGATTTGATTCTCTACCTACCACAAATCACGAATTCGTGGCTCCTCTTTCCATTCTTGATCAAGTGGACTCAACCACTTAAGATTCTCTTACTTTTACATTAAGTAAACTCTTCAAAAGTTACAAGAGGTAGTTCACAAGTGAACTTTACATAGTCTTCTTTTTAAAGCTTCTTCTAAGACTTTGTGAGACTCAAGCAAATACTTAGGCTTGTCATAGACTTGCTCCAACACATACAATACAAAACTATACCAAAAAGTAATAGTAAAAATGGGTAGAGAGAAAGACGTTACATAATCCTCCATACAATCTCCCCCGAGAGACTTCTTTACAAAAAAAGTGGGAATGTTGAAAAGTGGTCCAATGTTTTATATGAAAGCTACAATATATATATATATATATATATATATATATATATATATATATATATATATATATATATATATATATATATATATATATATATATATATATATAGAGAGAGAGAGAGAGAGAGAGAGAGAGAGATGCGTGTGTGTCTATGTATGTGTACACACACACACACACACACACACACACATATATATATATATATATATATATATATATATATATATATATATATATATATATATATATATATATATATATATATATATATATATATATATATATATGTTTCTCTCTTTTTCTCTCTCTCTCTATATATATATGTATATATATATATTATATATATATATATATATATATATATATATATATATATATATATATATATATATATATATATATATATATATATATATATATGTGTGTGTGTGTGTGTGAGTGTATATATATATATATATATCTCTCTCTCTCTCTCTCTCTCTATATATATATATATATATATATATATATATAGATACATACATACACACACACACATATAATGGAAATATAAACTCCAATGTATTTGGACCTTCCCAATATGGAAAAATGTTAGCTCCATGCTCTCATCAAGCTTTAGAAGGAATGAAAAAAATGTCAAGGGACATCAAGTCTAACATTGGCAAATTGGAAGTTATCGAGTATTAGCACAACTTGTTTTCTAATAGTAGGCACAACCCTTGTCAGCATTTAAGTTCTTTCGTATCGAGTTCCACCAGAAGACTTCGCCATAGATTTCTCATTGCATATGGCAATCGTGCAAGAATTGACATCCTCCTTAGAGCCTTGAGGTTTTCTCTCTATTCTATCTACGATTTGTAGATGATAGTTTTCTTTTCAATGTGTGAATATTTCCCTTTGCATCTTACATCGATGCCCTTCTATGTCATTTTTGTCTTGTATCCTAAATAATGAGGGTAGGTTACATAAAAGGAAAATGAAAGGTTACACAATTAATGACTACCCAAGTTAAGGGTAGTGTGGATTAGAACAAGTGATCAAGACCATGTACATCTTGGAATCACTACATATAGCATACGTCCATTCTTATATCCACATCCCAAGTGTAACCATGGTGGATTGCTTCTTTTCTAGTGATCACAGAGACAACTCGATTACCAATTCCCCTTTCTTTTGAAGTTATATTCCAGTGTTGTTGCTTAATGGAAATTTTTGATGCGCCATTTGATGTAATATGCCATATAAATTGAATTGACACAACTGGACATTTTCCTTCATGTAATTCAAAAGACCCAATTTTTCTTTCTATTTATGAAAATTCCCTTGGAGATCCCTCAATTTTCACACCCTTGTGGAAGGTCAATTCAGGGTTTGTATGAAGAAGTTATGTGAATTCAGGGTTCTAGGGTTAAAACAGGCTAACAGGAAAACAAAATCTTTTGAATTATTTGCTTGGGGCCTCCCTATGTTCCTATAGCTTGATATTTATGCCCAAAATTATGCAAAATTTGCAAATTAAAAAACCCTAAAAAATTAGCCAAAATTGGCTGTCAATCATGATTGACAGGACTGTCGATCGTGATGGATAGAGCTATCCATCGTGGCTTGTCAATCGTGATGGAAAGGTGTCAATCGTGATTGCTGATCGATCGTGATGCATGTTGTCAATTGTGGTGGACTAAAATTTCAAGGTTTTAGTGTGAATACCTATCAATCGTGGGTTTATCAGCCGTGATGGATACATTTTTAATCCAATTGGAGTGTCAATCGTGATTTTTATGTCAGCTGTGATGGACAAGGATGTCCGTCATTATGAACACATGTCAGTCACCATGGACAGTTGTCAATCGCGATGGATAGGCAATCCATCATGGAGGCGTCAATCGCAATTGATTGAAATTCTCACTTTTTCATGTTATCTCTTGTCAATCGAGCCTCTATACATTGTGATGGACAAGATTTTCATCAAATCTCATTGTCAATCACCATTTTTTGTGTCGATCATGATGGATAGGGGGTGTTCGTTGCAATGTATACCATCTGTCATGATTGACAGAGGTATCCGTTGAGGTCTATCGATCATGACGTATAGGTTGTCCATCGTGATGGACAAAGAAATGCAAGTTTTTTGAAATTTTTTTGTGTATTAGGGATGTGCAAGCCTCTAGACTATGAATATCCACTTAGTTTTACCAAATGATCGAATTTTCTCTCAATCGTGATTGAGAGAGGTCAATGCTCTGGGACCTGTGCAGACATTTTTCGCACCTGTGCAAGTACTGAAGATGATGATAAAATCAAAACCTGCAAGAAATGCTCAAAAACACACAAAATCATATCACACACTTGCTCTATCTCACTCTCTCTCACAAGTGAAATGAGGGGAATGAGGTGGGGGAAGGTGATATGAACAAAAAAACTAAAAATTTTGCAAAGATGGAGATGTAGGTGGGAGATGGTGAGGATGATGATGGTGAAGTAAGAAAGAGAAAAATAAGAAAAAATAGAGAAATTACCTACACTCCAACATCACAACTCTACATCTTACCATCACACGCTCGTTCTCGAAGCTCTTTCCTTAGAAACGGTGCCAAATTTGGTGTCAATCTAGCACAATGGCAAGTACGAACGAGAGGAGATCCACCTCATAATTGTCAATCTGTTGAGACGTGAGGACTAGTATGATGACTATGAGCAAGTGATGACACAAGTGCATGAGTGAGAAGCACACAAGCATGCACACACATACACACACATGCACACAAGGCAAGAACAAAGAGAGGAATAATGGGGTTCTTTGTATTTCTCAAAAAGTCTCTTACAATAGCTCAAAACTCTAACAAGCTAACCTCAAAAATGAGCTCTCTAGCTTTTTTTATAGTTTTTTACTGGGGTTTGGCCATGTCGAGACCTAGTGTCCGGCCTAGTTAAAAATTAGGTTCCTAGGCTATTTTGGAAGCTCAAACGAGCTCTGAAAATTATGAAAATTGGTACATAGATACTTCTAATACTCCTCAAGTCTCGAGGACTCCTCGGCTTGAACAAAATGGAGTAGGAATAATGGTATTTACAATGGTGTGAAGTGACTAAAATCATTGTTTGGGAAGTATTTCTTCATGAAAAATTGTGGCCTACTTGCGGGATCTGTGTTGACTGCTTTGCGTGCTGAATCCTGATTGGCTCTCCCTTTGTTCTGACTCCCTTCATTGACTTCCCTGTCTTGTAAGGCCTTGACTGCCTTGGCTGCTGCCAATAGATGTGTACACATGCAAGGAGTGAAAGATCACCCCCCACAAGGTAATAAGCCAAAAAATTTGCGAAAAGCTTCAAACTTTTCTCATGGAAGAGCTTTCATGAATATGTCTGCCACATTATCTTGTGTAGGCACATATAACAAATCAATATCTGTAGCATGAAGGCACTCTATGATATAATGATAATGAATCTCAATGTGTTTTGTGCATGCATAAAAAACCATATTTCTTGCAATTTCCAATGCACTCTGACTACCAGTGATAATATGCATAGGTGCATCAATAGGTTTCTAATCCTAAATTAATGACATTAAGCTATATTGTAGAAGAAGATCTTGAATATGTGACAACAAGCTGTATAGTAGAAGAATCATCGAGTCCCTTCTGGTGAATCGAACTGCATGAATGGCTTCTCAAGGGGGGTAAAACTCATGTGGAAATGTTCTTCGAGTGTTGAACTTCATATGTTTCAGAACTGATTTGCACTGTTAAAAGTGTGTGTGGAGATGTCACAAAAAAAAAACATGTTAAGAGGGTGATGAACTTGATCTAATACTATTGTTGGATGTGTGAGTGAGTGAGCCACAAGATTGAAGAAGAAGATTGAAGCACAGGCATGAAATGGATGAAAGAGCTATGTTGATAGATGATGAGTAATATGAGAATGAATGGAGAGCTATGAGTGAATCCCCAAGTACAAAATACCACCACATATGAATATATCATGTATATGTGATTAAATGGGGAAAAAAACCTCTGTCCAACACTAGAGTACAAAGTGCCTATCTATAGGGAAACATTTCACCTCAAAGCTACTTAAGGAACACATAAGTTTAACACAACCTTATCAGTTTATCCATAACTTGCACTAGATTCCATTTATCAAGTCCAAAGGTAGATGGTGTTTGAAATTATTTGGTTAGGGACCAAACCATGCGAAGATTCCCATTTTTATAGATACAATTTTGGATAGGATCCCCTGTTTAAAGAGGTGAATCAAAGAGATGACAACCATGCTCCTAAGTTTGGACCATGGGCTCAGGGGAAAAGCTATTGTTTAGTTGTACCTTGAAGCATGTTTTTGAGGGAAAAAATGTTTTTCAAGGGGAGGAAAATGTTATAAAGTGATTGTATAAGGTTCAAGATAATGATAACATTAGGTACTTTTGAGTGTTAGACAATTTGATTTCTTACCCTAGTGGTTAAGTCCATTGGATGGGAAGGAGAAGGTCTTGGATTCAATCCCCATAAGTGCCTTGGGTTCAATCCCCATGAGCGCCTTCGGGAGATTATTTTGCCAAATGACTCTTTAGAGCCCTCTAGAAGTATCCACTGAACTTGATGTGAATTAACTTGAGTCCAATGGGACTTAAATCAAGTAGTGAGTACACCTATCACTAGTTGACTCTAGTGGAAGGCATAAAAATGAGTGGTGGAGATTGCACATGCATATGTGGACTTTAATTACTCTAGATTTCATGACTAATTCCCCAAATATACATAGTGGTAGGTTGGATGGATATCTATAGGTCATTTCTCAACACTAAAATAACCTCTTTTGATTTCACCTATGTTTTTCAACCTATCCAATGCTTCTTCTTCTTGCCCTCTAATTCTTGCCATGAGTTCTTCAACACTTCTTATGGATGCTTCTTTGCTCACTTTTCATGAGTTATATATCGACTCTATTCTAGTAAGGGCAAGATGCCTTGTGGTTCTTGTGTGACTTCTTGTTGGGTCCTTATTACCTATTTCATAAGACTTGTTGATAGGTTCATGGGGTATCCATTGGTGTTTGTTTTGATGGTGAGATTCTAAAGTGAAGCCTTTGGCCCACTTCCTATGTTGAATGGTAAGAAAGTCTTTTGCAGCTTAATCTTCTTCCTTCTCATGTTGTTGTTGTTCTTCTCCATCATCATTAGAATGATACAATTATCCTTGGTTGCATGATCCAAATGATCTTAAGAATATTTTAATTCTTCCTACCTCTCCTCTCATCTCCGTCCTTTGTTCTTGTTTTGATGGTTCCTATATGCAATTATGCTTGCTTGGTTTTACCATTCTCTATCGACACTCATGAATACTTAGTGCAAGTGTGAAGCCACATTCTTTTGCCAAAGTTGTATGTATTATCCTTGTGAGATTTGGAGTCTCAAAGCTAGTCTTCTTCTTATTCCATCTTTGCCTAGCATTGGAAGCCTCAATCTGCTCAATTCAAGTTGTTATATCCCTAGGACCTCCAGACTCCACTACATACATCAATCCATGCCAAATTCTTTTGAAGGCAATGGTGCATCTATCCTAGCTCAAAAAAGCATAAATGCTAATGAATTAACCTTATAACTGTTGGAAGTGAGGTAGGCCCTTAGGCTCATGTCACAGGTCCATGGTTCCATAGGTCCAGTCATGTACAACATTAATTCCAACAATCTTCCATATTGACAAAACATGAACATACCACAACTTATTCATAAAAATGATGAGATAAAGATAGAGAAAGAATAGACGACATGTGTAAGGTTTTACGTAAGCCATCGCTTACTCATAGTATGATATATACCAATGTTCAATGTACAATGTGGGAGCAAAACTCTCAACCACTCTATGTGATGAGAAATAGATGAATGAGTGAATGTACAATGTAACAAACATATTCAGATGTGTGGGCAGTAATCTGAATATACATGAGATGTGTGACCTAATAGATTATAGAAGAGTGAATATGAGTGACTGAATGAGGAAGGATCAGTGTGAAACTGATGGTCAACAAACCTACATCTAAACTTAGGCTATGGAAGACCCTAAGTTAGATACGTGTGTGAAAAGATCACATACTTATAAAGTAGCATAGAATGCTAACAAGATTGTTGCCGGAAATCCTCAAACTCATGTGAACACACCTTCTCAAACACCTCATAAAAATATGCATAAAGCATATAAGTACTGATTCTCTTGTACCTATGCCGAATAGGACTCCTCCTGATATGAACGCCACGACCTCCATAAACTTCAAGTAGTACCTGTGTGCATAAAGAGAATATGTACCTGAATACTTTAACATAAGATGTGAATCTTATGTTAAACTCCATCTAATGTCTTTGAAGTAGCCAGATATCTTCTTGTAGAAGACAATCTTCAACCTAACATCTTCGTGTAGAAGATGATCTTCAAAGGCATTATGTAGATGGGCGATCCTCACCATCAAGCTGCTAATGACCAAGTCTTCTTGCCATGAACAAGAGATAACCTCCTCTCCATGAGGTAGAGTGTGAGCACACCCTTCATCTTCTCCAAGAAGAATCACCAAGAAGAACTCCATAGCTGCTCCTCAACATGCTTCAAGTTAGCACCATGGCTGCCCCATGTGCTAGAAGAAACACCACCTCTACTGAGGTCCAAGCTCCAAGCTTGTGTTGAATACTAGGTGAAGGATAATTAGAAGTGAACCTTATTGCTTCTTTTATAGTATTCTTGTACTTTGAAAAACACATAATAAAGCACTCATCCGTAAACGCTTCCGTGATCGCTTTGCGAATAAAGAAAAACAATTCCGTTCGCTAAAATTGCCCATCGACGTTTGTCTTCGTTGTGCGTAGCTTTTAATAAAGCATAAAAAGATCACGTGCGCTGCTGGGGATTCGAACTTGGGTCACGTCGTTGGGAGGCTACTGAAGTAACCAATGCACTAGGCACTTTTGTTGCATTAAAGATGAATAAGAAGTGCTACACATCCTTGTTGCGCCCGTGGTCTTGTGTTGTACCAACTACCAAAAGAGTAGCTATATATCATATAGTTAAGATGGTCCAAGAAGACATTGTTTTTCCAACAATAACTATTTCCGAAATGAGACCATTAAGATCAATGAACATCTTGACGTTTCTTTGACTTTTTTTGCTTTTTTTGTAAGGCACGTTGATATCGTTGATATTCACCTTCCCCTTAGATACGTAAAGAGAATCTCTAATGAAATCCACAATCAAATAAAGTACCACCTTTTGTCCCTCAAATTTTGTTACTATGAAGTCATGCCTTCTTTGTCTTCCCTATTCCATCCTATAGGTTGTGATTATTCCAACTAGCCTTCTAGAATCTACATTTATGATAGGTAGCCATAAAGACTTACTTCACCCAAAAAACTCGTAAGTCTTCCTTATGAGGTCAAAAGTCCCTTTCTTCTCCTTAAATTCATTGGACATAAAGTGAAGTTTGCCATTATCGCCATGGATGTCCTATTGGCTCACAAAGAAATACATCCCTCCCCTCATTGGGTGCTTACTCGCTTTTAAATAATATTGGCAAGGATAAGAGGCACTTCATATGGAGGATCTTGGAATAGCATTGGTTGGGGTATATATGGGAGTTTTGGATTTACTTAAAAACAATCCATTTGAGTTTCAGTGGACACCATATCTCATCTTGTGATGCCATCCCTTCTTCAGTGATTCTGACACCTCCACTTACTCTTCTACTAGATGCCAGCACCTCTTAAAGAGTATCAAAAGGTGCAAAAATTTGATTCAAAGCAAAAAAGGAACGTGTGTTTGCGAGCATGCATAAATATGTGTTAATCCCAAATTATAGGATGCTTAATCAAACATTGAGTGTTCCAAATTGCAAACAAATGGAGTGTAAAGTGATAACTTTCATTGATGTGTTTATACAAGACTAAGCATGCAAGTTTTTTAGACTAAATGCCACATGCAAACAACATAGAACTAGCAGAATGGAACTAACATCAATCAAATTTGCAGTATATACAAGACCCATAGTATACATATGTCATAACATATGCGTCATCAAGAAATTTTTGAAGGCTTTTTCTTTTTTGGGTTTTCCTCTAATAGAGGTTTCTGTATAAGTGTGTGGGTTTTAAAACTCATATGCCTTGTGCATGGCCATGTAATCTAGCCATATGCATGCATGCTTTATGTGAAATCTTCCCTGATGATGCAATAAGGACTGGCCCTTGATGGGAGATGAAGGGGCTTGTGACAATGAGGATTATGTTTCTCCTTAGGTATCCAATAGTATGTTTGAGTTTTGGTGTTGCTTTAGAGGTTGTGTGGTTT
This sequence comes from Ceratopteris richardii, assembly GCA_020310875.1. Taxonomy (NCBI): domain Eukaryota; kingdom Viridiplantae; phylum Streptophyta; class Polypodiopsida; order Polypodiales; family Pteridaceae; genus Ceratopteris; species Ceratopteris richardii. Next base: position 120,937,026 of record CM035419.1, read on the forward strand.
GTGATTTCATTATTTCTTGTATGAATTTTTGAAAGAAAATGATTGCATGTGCTTATAATGTATGCCCTCTTTAATCTCATTGTTAATTGAATACAATTAGTAGGTGGATTAGAGATCTCCTACCTTGTGTGTGCTTGCTCTTTCCTTGTCTTAATTTCTACTTGTGTGCCAAGAATTTCATGTTGCTACATTGGGCCTCCATTCGTTGTCACTTAGGTAACCTAATTATGGGACTATTGTGTTGTGCCTCCAGAGTTTTCTTAAGTACCTAGAGTTGGAAAATTGTAGGCTACACATATTTTCTATCATAGTTCTTGCCTAAATGTACCTTCCCATCCACCTGTTCTAGTTATGTTTTCATCTTGCTTTGTCTTCACTTTCTGTGAGTGAGAAGCAATTGATTCTGTTATACTTTATGGAATAATGGAATGTTATATGGATTTTAATTTCTTGACGTTTTTAATGTGATTGTGTTTTGATTAGTAGATGAAGACTCATGAGGGTGTGAATGTGCATGGACCTATTCAGATACTTTTGAAGATACTTAAAAGATAGTATTTTAGATATATTTTGTAAAAATAATAGATCGCTTTAGAAAGTGATGTTTTTATAAAAGTAGTAGATTGCTTAGAAAGCGGCAATTTTATAAATAAAGTGGATTTTTGTAAATGCACACTTTTTGAAGAGCCACCCTCATGTATCTTCTATTCAGGACATAATGAAAAAATACCTATAAATACACATACTATGATAGACTCGTCCATTAGAGTATATGGGGTGAGATTGTACCAAGACATCGAGTAAGGCATAGAACTATGTCATAACTTTGGCATCTTTGGCTTCTCTGACATTCATGGTTCTCTTGGTTCACTTTGATTCCCTTTGATTCTGTTGGTATCTATTGCCTACATGCAAACCAATTCTAACTTATGAATGACAATAAGAGCTTCCTTATTTCCCTAGTTAGCCTACTTATTTCTCTAGTTAGCTTACTTGGTTCCTTATTTAGCAAGTAGGGGATTCCCTACTTTGATTCCCTTTGATTCTGTTGGTAGCTATTGCCTACATGCAAACCAATTCTAACTTATGAATGACAATAAGAGCTTCCTTATTTCCCTAGTTAGCCTACTTATTTCTCTAGTTAGCTTACTTGGTTCCTTATTTGAATCCACAACCTCATACTTACAAGAGATATGTTTTATCCACTAGCCTATTATCACTTTTTGATACCCCATTCCTTTTAATTAATATTTAACATTACTTTTACCACTCTCTTTTCTTTATTTATTTATTTATTTATTAAACTCTCTCCTTCCTTTATTTATTTATTTATCAAACACTCTTATTTATTTTATTTATTATTATTATTATTTTATATATACACGATTGTTAAAAATATTTTCACATGCTTAGTCCTAGGTTTTGATTGTATATAAGGCCATGGACCCTATCCATAATATTGAGGAATTTGGTACATCACCCTTACTCAGGGTACCGATTGAGCAACAGCTTTTGTGGCACGAAAAACATGCTCAAACGAGATAAAAGAATGCAATGTTGCACTCCAACAATGAAAAGTGATGAAAATAACCTAGTTAGTGTGGTGAAGGCCATGATCACTGCTCAAGAACAAGGCACATAGTCCAAGATTGATGCCAAAAATTTCTAATTTTCACGGTTCGATGGGTGAAAGGATGGCCAATTTGTTCTTTCATGCCTATCCCAGTTTGATGGCTTTTATTCTGATGAATCCTATTATGAAATCGAAAAAGTGAAATTTGTTACTAATTATTTGGTGGGTAAGGCCAAGTTATGGTGGAATGTTTTGCGGCATAGCACCAAATGCCCCACCACATGGGCCACATTTCAAGAAAAGATCGAGGAGTCCTTCCTTCCTCCCTAGTTCCACTTACATGCACGTTGATCATGGACAACTTTTGGATGGAAAGATGGAGATATTGTGTCTACCTGCACTAAATGCTTTTGGCAATGACAACTACTTATTCGTTCCCTTGAAAGGGTTGCTGAAGATACCTTGCAATATGATTATGAATATGGTTTGGAGATGGGAATCCAAGCCAAGCTCAACACATTATGTCCTACGGCCCTCTATAAAGCTATTTCTTTTGCACATGATGCTGAGAAGGAGTTTTTAGTCCATTACCAAGTCCATTTTCTTACACCAAATGCATCAACGACAATAACCAATCAATCCTAATTTTCCTTTCAAGCGTTCGTTCACTACTTTTTCTTCTTCTACTCTTCAGCACCCTCCTACTTTTTGGTGCTCCCTCAATCCAATTTCTCACCAGTACCCAAGACGATCCACTTACAACCCACCAAACCTCCAATCCTTCAAACTACGATGATGGATGTTCAACAAAAGAGGCCGCATATTACTTGTTGGCATTGTGGCAAGTTTGATCATACTAAAGCTAAATGTAAGTTTCAGACCAATGTTATGAAACCTATTGGAGCTCAAATACACAACATGGAGGTGGTTCATGAAGATACTCCACCTCATTGGGCCGAAGAAGCATTGGAAAAGAAGCTAAATACCTTGGGTAACAAAATTTCTATTCATTCTTTAATTTTCATGCAAGGTACTATTAATGGTAAAGTTGTTAATTATATTTTACATGATGATGATAGTTTGCATGATTTTATTTCTTATACACTAGTGCAACATCTCCAATTAAATCCACTTCCTTCTATGTATAAAGTTGTTGGCAGTAGTCAAGGAACTTAAGGATTCACAAGACAAGGAAGCCTACGAAGGGAGTCGGAGCAAAGAGAAAGCACAAGCAGACACAGTAGTCAAAGAAGATCTGGCAAGTAGGCCATTTAAATTTTTCAGGCATCAAAGAGTTGGGCACACAAGAAGAAGGAGCAAGTAGGGAGCTCCAGGAAATGTATGTCAAAATGTTAGAAGAAATCCCTACAAAAATAGTGATTTTCATCACTAAAAACCATTGTAAATACCATTTTTTTTTGTAGCTCCATTTTATGCAAGCCAAGGAGTCCTTGAGCTTGAGGAGCTTTAGAAGTACCTACCTATCAGTTTTCACATTTTTTAGACTCCGTTTGAACCTCCAAATAGGGCAAAGAACCTAATTTTTAACTAGATCGGACACTAGGTCTGGATGAGGCCAAAACCTAGTAAAAAACTATAAATAGAGCTAGAGAGCTCATTTTTGTTTTTTTTTTTAGCTTGTAATAGAGTTTTTGTATGAGCATTTTGAAAGTAATCTAAAAGAACTCCATTGCTTCTCACTCTTTATGTTGCCTTGTGTGCGCGTGTGTGTGTATGTGTGTGCATGTTAGTGTGCTTCACACTCACGCACTTGTGCCTTCACTTGCGCGAGGTCATCATACCATCCTCACGTCTTCCCGGATTGACATTAAAGGAGAGGCTACTCATCACTGAGCTACACCAAATTTTGGCGCCGTTGCCAGGGATCGAGCTTTGAGGACGAGCGTGTGATGGTAAGACGTAGAGTTGAGGCGTTGGAGTCATAGGTATTTTCTTCACTTTTATCTATTTTCTTTTGTTTTTATCATCTCCATCATCATCCTCACCATCTCCCACATCCATCTCCATCATCGCGAAAAATTTCAGTTTTTGGTCATATCATCCCACCCATACCATTTCCCTCATTTCACTTGTGAGAGAGAGCGAGAGAGTGTTTGTGTGCTTGTGATTTTCTGTGTTTTTTGAGATTTTCTGCAGGAATCAACATCCCTAGCAGCTGCACCAGCTTCAGCAGGTAAAAAATTTGACTGTGCAGGTCCGGAGGCGTTGACCTCTGTCAATCGCGATCGACAGAAAAGTTGACTATTTTGCAAAACAAAGTGTATAACCATGATGTGTAGGCCTAGGGCATCCTAAATGTGTGCTTGAAATTTTAAAATTCCTCAGTTTTCTGCCAATCGTGATCGACATGTCAATCGCGATCAACAAACCACGACGGACACTTGCCGATTGACCTGTCAATCGCGATCGACATGTCAATCACGACCCACAGAGTCAACGACCGACTGACCACGATCGACAGAACCTACACGTGACACGTGTCAATCGCGATCGAGCCATCAATCGCGATCGGCCAGTCAATCGCGACTGACAGCCCCGATGGACCTGTCAATCGCGACCGACCCAGTCAACGATTGCTTGACCACGACCGACAGACCTTCGCGACGGACCTGTCAATCGCGATCGATCCATCAATCGTGACCGACAGAGTCAACGACTCTTTGACCACGATCGACTGAAAATCTGGGCCACGTGTCAATCGCGATTGACCCATCAATCGCGACTGACAGCCACGACGGACCTGTCAATCGCAACCGACACATCGATCGTGACTGACCTATCAATCGCGATTGACAGAGCTTGCGAACGCGATTGACGGGAAAATTCGGTTAATTTTTTAGGGCAAAAAAGAGTGGTCTATTTTTGACAAATTGTGGAACAAATACTAGGGTTCATCATTGCATTTTGAGGCCGTTACAGAAAGTATTTCGAGAAGTCCTGTTTGCCTGTTAACCTGTTCTAAATCCTGTTTTAGCCCCAAAACCCTGAACTGGCATAACTTCCTCATACGAAATCCAATTGCTGTGATTCTTGGTTTGAAGTTGATCATATCCCGGGGTAGGAAAAAACTAAGGGTCCCTTGGGATGGTTTCCCATAAAGGCAAAAGGCAATTTGGTTAGTGAATTACATGCATGAAAGTGATCTCTCTGTCAACTGAATTCAATTCTTGAGCTAATTGTGGACTTTTTCAGGTTCTTTGAGAGCATCGAAGGGTACTCGAAGCAAGAGTAAGTGCAAGCTTGGGAACACGCTTCCTGGGCATACAAGGGCAACCAAGGGAAGAAACTTAAGGTTGGAAATTCTCAACACCCTCTGTCAATCCCTAGCATAGGCTAAGTAAGGATAGAGGTCTTGATTAATTACGGACACGTTAAGAACGACCAAGTCCAAGAACTCTAATCACTCAAGTGCAAGTGTTAGGAGATTACAATTGCGAAACAACCTAAGGGAAAAGAATTTAAATCGAGTGACCACACTCAAAGTATGTTAAAACTTAAGTGTTCCTTGCGACGAAGATTAATTGGACAAGAAGTGACACCCTAAGGGCAATTAAAAAAGAACAAGTGACTAATACAAAAGAACTCAGCAACGCAAAGTGTACTTGGGAAAGAATTGGGATTATTCAATTGGGCTTATGAACCTTAGATCAGGACGACACCTAGGGAGAGATAGACAAAGTCTTAGATCTTCAGAGGCTAGTGTCAATCATACTGCTAGGTCTTGGGCCCAGCAGTTGAGCCATCATTCGTACTACCCTAGCTCTGAGACTAGCGAGTCTGAGATGTCCCACGGTATGGAGAGACTTACAGGAAGTTCAGGAGTGCCATATTTACATAGGGTAGAAGGCCCTTACAAAATGCAACTCGAATACCTTAGGACCAACTGATTAGGTGCTAGCATCTATGAGGACGGCCTAGGAAGATCTGTGGTCCAGATCAAAAACCCTGACCAATCCATTGGACTAGAGCACCCAGCTGTCAAGTTTGAAAACGGAGCATACCTAGACAAGGAAGGGACAATATATGTAGTCACCATTCACCCAGATAGGACAGCTGAATTTGGGAATGTGATCTCAGAAGCGGATTTAGGTGACCTGGAGCAAGGAAACATAGGTGTAGAACCTAGAACTCCCCGAGGCAAATCTATTCTCACTAGGATTATCACACCAGAGTGGATTCCCCAAGACAATAAGAGCATAGATCTACTCCTGAACCGAGAGACTGATGAAGCCTTTTGGAGGTATAGATCTGATCAGCCGAATGAGGTAGGAACAATCATGATATATGAGTTCAAAGATCCTGATAGTCCAGGGAGAGTGACCTACTTGGATCATGCTTCAGAGAGGGTCTTCGTGGTTACAGAAAATGATAGGCATGCTTACACTTGGAAGGGTGAATTTATTTTCCCCCAACCAAGACGAATGTGTCCTTTGGTCACCCAGGAGCTGGAACATCCCAAGCTCATGGAACTCAAAGAGACATACATAGAGATAGACCGGAGGTAAGCTTTGCCAACCCAGTGGGAAGAGACAGAACGAGAACAGAAACAAATAGAGTGGAACTTGAGGGACTTAGAGCCCCAAGGAACCAAAGGAATGCTGATGATTTCCCTCTGCTAAGGCCTAGGGAACACACCAAGATTTTGAGACCGACTAAGTTAGTTAAGTCCATGAAGAATTACTTCGATGGCAATGGAGACCCATATGATCATGTGGCCGAGTTTAGGCAAGTCTTGAGAGCTGAACAAGTTGATGGCCTATTCACGCAATATAATGCCTTTGGTCTAACACTTAGGAACATAGCCCTTACGTGGTTTCAACCATTGAATGAGAGACAGTTCAGGAGCATAGACCAACTCTTAGAGGCTTTCATCACCGAATTCTCTAAAAGTGGAATAAGGCATAATACTTCCTCATTGATACACAGCTTCAAGCAGACCCCTCAAGAGATCGTGAGACTTGCAGGAAGAAGATTTAGGTAGTATCTTGAGAGATGCCATGTTCCTGAGTTACCCACACCTGCCAAACAAGTGGCTTTATTCTTGGATGGATTGCTAAGTACCAAATTGAGGTCATATGTGTACTTGAAGGACCCTAGGACCATAGAAGAGTGTGTACGCATGTGCATTGACATTGAGGATAACCTAGGGGAGGAACTAGAGCTTTCAAAAATCTACAAAGATTCCGATAGTGCTTCTAGCCTCTCTTCCTCACAATCCACATCAATTGAGGAACTTGCGGAGAAAGTAGCTCAAAAACTAGGTGTCTCTAGTAAACAAATTCTTAGATTTGCCCCAGTAAAGAGGTGCTATACTTGTGGTGGTGACCATATGGCGAACGTATGTCCCATCATGGCTCAAGCCCAAGTGAATCCTAGTGGCCAATACTGCACCATAAAATGGAGATACACAAATCACACAGCACAAGACTGTCCATACAATAAGCAAGCGGTTAGACAAACCTACCCTCAGCCCTATCCACAACAGGGAAGATACCAGAACCAGTACCCTCCACAACAATATGGTAGACCACAGCAATCCTATCAACAACCCTACCAAAACCAACAAAGGCCACAACCTGTGTTAGCTCAACAACCTCCAACCCCCGCTAATGTGATTCCTGTAAAGTATACAGCTGCAAAAGAGAATTTGAATAGGGCTATAGTGCCAGTAACACCATTGCTTTCAGAAAGTGATCCCAGTGACCATAGCTTTGATTCTACATATATTGATAGTCCCCACGCTTACTACATGCAATCTCCTGAACATGGTGAGTCCTACTACAGTGAGGAACCAAGTGAACCTAGTTGGGAGCCAGAGTACACAAATGTAATGTACACAAACCCTAACTCTAGGCCCCAACCTAGGCAGGTAAGACCCCCATTCCCTAGAGGACCATGCTACAGATGTCAGGGAGATCACCTCATTCCTGATTGCCCCTTACCCCCACCTACACAACCCCAGTCAGTGACAATTCAAGGCTTTTGCCAAGATTGTGGAAAGGAGCATCTCTTACGAGACTGCCCAAAGAATCCCAATAATATGCCAAAAATAACTCCAATTAACGTTATTGGGTTAGTTGTAGGCTCAACAGGAAGTGTCACTTCCACTACACCAGTGCAAGTGGTCACTAGGGCCCAAGCTTTGCAACAGAACCTAGGAATAGGTCAAGAGAAGAGTGCAGAGGTTAGTGAAACGGAGAGCATAGCCAAGAAACGGTCGAGAGCCTGGAGGGATAGCCGAGAGAGAATGAAAAGACAATGGTCTAAAAAGATGAGTGACTTAGAAGAAAGCATAAGAGAAACAAAAGCCAAAATTATTGAACTCACCTCTCAAACAAACTCTCACATACCACCACCACCCTCATTTCAATCACCATCTAACCCACCATCTGTCCCCCTACCTCAGACCATCCCACCAACCCCTAGAGTAGGATCAGTATTAGCTGACCCCACTCCTGAAGACATAGACATAATGCTTAAGGCATATGAGGCCAGAATCCAAGAAGGGCCAAATGTGACGGAGCATGACAAGTGCTACCCCAGAGCTGACCTAGAGATAGAAAGAACCAAGCTTTGCGCGAAAATGGTCGCATTGGCTCAGACCATGTTTGAAGCCAGTCGCCTCTTCAACTACTCTGGCTCAGCTAAGACACAATTGCACTTGGATAGACTATTAGAGAAGTTAGAGAGCATAATTGCAAGATCTGCCAAGGAAGAACAAAACCAAGGAAGAGATGAGGCAAGTAAAAGATTAAGCATTCCTGGCCAGGAAGCTTATGTGCCCAATTCCACTGAACCAGACACCTCTTCTTCTATGAATAGGTTCACACCAAAATTCCTACGAGAGATTCAAGAAGACAAATGGGCTAAAGAAAGTGAAGTCCCTCCTCCCATTGAACTTGTGGATGACACGCATGATCAATTCCCACAAGATATTCCCTCTATTTATGGAGAGCAGGAGAGTGCACAAAGTCGAGAGAGGTTAGACTTCGAGTCTAACTCCCTACAGGAGTTACCCCATTTCACAGGCCCATGGGAAACCAAGTCGACTTGTATGAGAGCACCCATAGTCATGGTAAGAAACGAAGACTCAGTCATACCTAGGAATACGGAGGTAGTGAAAAACACTAAAGTGCAGTGCAAGCTCACTTTAGAAGAGCTACTCAAAGTTAGGCCAGAGTTATGGAAACATGTAGCCAAACAAGTACCAGAGATAGCAAAACCTTGTTCCCAGGTAGGTTCTCATAGGACAGTGCCAGAAATTCCTCTAGACAAGATAGGAGATATGAGTGAAGGTGAAGAAGGAAACACCTATCTTCCCATTACCCATCAGGGGTACACAACTAAGGCAATTCTAGACTCAGGTGCAGGAGTCGCTATTGCTACCACTTCCCTATGGAAGCGGTGGGGCAAGCCAACACTCAGGCCCGCGAGGATGAAATTGCAAATGGCTGATGGTCACATAGAGAGGCCTTTAGGACTACTTGAAGGAATAACTCTCACTACATGTGGTGTAGAGTTTGAGCACACGTTTTCTATCTGTGATTTTAGCAAGAACCATGCTTATGAGATGATTTTGGGAAGACCATTTATGCGACAGTTGCAAGTGGTACAAGAATGGGGAACCAATTCCTTGTATTTGCAACACCTAGGTGTCACGACCAAGGTTAATCTCAAAGATTACTCTCATAGAGATGTCCCTCCTATCCAATGGAATCCTATTCATAGGGCCAAAGATGACACAGAGTCCGTGCACTCCATAGGATCAGGATCCTCATGGATGCATGAAGACACTCACTTATGGATGTGTAAAGTGGCAGTAGAAGAGGAGAAGAGAGAAAAAGCCAGAGAGATAGGTGCAAAAGAAACCCATAGATCCATTCAAGACCCAGCCTATGCACCTGTAGTATTTCGTGATGAAGAATTTGAACCCCACGGCTGGGCAGAAATTTTAGCAACCATGGATGTAGCCATCAATGAAGAACAATGGACACCCCACTGTGATGAGGATGGCTATGACATTTCAGTTTTCTCCATAGAGCAAATCATGGGAGATGCAGTTTTAGAAGAGTGTGAACCTAGCCCTGATGCATTTGAGGATGCAAGTGACTCTGATCTAGAGTCAATCATTATGGACCCACCTTTTGCATCAGATAAAGAATACTTCTATGAAGTAGAATTTCAACCCCAGAGGCACGGAGAGCTTACAAATGATGTAAGGTTAGCCACACATGTAACCCCTAAGGAAGAAGGAAAGAAAATGAAGAAGAAAGAAGTCACGCAAGAAGAGGAAGAATCTTTGTTTGAGGTCCCGGAAAACTTTAAAAAGTATGAGATAGACGATAGGAGAGTCATGATAATAATGCCTAAACGAGAGGCACAATCAGGAGAGGCCTATGATAACAAAGAAACCACCAAGAAAATAGTGGTAGCCCTAGAAGAAGGAGAGGAGAGATGTACTTATATAAGACATGACCTGACGGATGAAGAAGAGCGCGAATTGATAGCCTTGCTAAGAGAATACAGAGATGTATTCGCTTGGAGCTACAAGGATTTGAAGGGTGTTGACCCAGACATATGCTCACACACAATTCCCATGACCTCAGATACGAAACCCTCTAAGCAAAAGCCATACACATATAATGATAACTATGCTGCTAAGATCAAAGAGGAGATAGATAGACTGGTAGAAGCTGGATTCATCTATGAAATTGAGCACACTGAGTGGGTATCCCCCATTGTAGTGGTGCCCAAGAAGAATGGAAAGCTACGAGTATGCATTAGCTTGAAAAAGGTCAATGCAGCCACAATTCGAGATAACTATCCGCTTCCTATCATAGAACATCTCTTAGAAAGAGTAGCAGGCAAGGAAGTGTACAGCTTCCTTGATGGATTTTCGGGCTACAATCAAGTAGCCATAGCTCCAGAAGATCAGCATAAGACAACTTTTGCCACAGAGTGGGGCATATTTGCTTTTCGGGTAATGCCATTCGGGCTTACCAATGCTCCTGCAACCTTTCAGAGACTGATGTGCCACGTGTTTAAAGAGTTCTTGAGGAAGAATTTGGAAGTCTATGTTGATGAGCTCTGTGCTCATTCCAACATTAGACAGACACATATACCAGAACTCAAGCAAATCTTTGACAAATGCAGAGAATATCAAGTCTGCTTGAACCCAGAAAAGTGTGTTTTCATGGTCAAGAAAGGCAAGATTCTAGGGCACATAGTGTCAAAGAATGGCATATCCACTGATGAAGAGAAAGTGAGAGCCATAGCAGAGTTACCTAGGCCAAAGAACATCAAGGAAGTACAAGCTTTCATGGGGCATTGTGGTTATTACCAACGGTTTATACACATGTATGCCATCATAGCAAAGCCTCTATATGGACTTTTGACTAACTTCGAGTGGACTGATGAATGTGAAAACTCTTTCAACAAACTCAAAAGGAGATTATGTTCAGCACCAATCTTGACCACACCAGATTGGAATAAGCCGTTTCATGTTCACGTGGACGCATCCAATTATGCTATTGGATGTGTGCTTGCACAACCTACAGGTGAAGGTAATATGGATCTTCCCATTGCCTATGCTAGTAGACAGCTAAATGCTGCTGAACGAAATTATACCACTACTGAGAGAGAAGGCTTAGGCATGGTGTATGCGATTAAGAAGGCTAGACACTATTTGCTTGCAAATAAGTTTAAATTTTTTACTGACCATCAAGCATTGTTATATCTCGTGAACAAGCCATGTAGTACAGGTAGATTGGTAAGATGGTTCCTCTTGCTAATGGAATATGACTTTGAGGTTGTGGTGAGGAAAGGGAAGACTCACTTGAGAGCAGACCACCTATCTAGGCTCACATCTGGAGAAGCCGCACAAGGAGTATCAGATGACCTTCCTGATGCTTACTTGTTTAATTTGGAAGTTGTACCTCAGTGGGCTAAGCCATTAGTGCCAGTACTGACCTACGGGCCTAATCATCCAGTCATAAACACTCAAGATAGAGAGGTAGTAACAGCCCAGAAGTACCATATCATGGCAAGAAGCATGTACAAACAGACAGATCAAGGGATATTGGCTTGTGTGGAAGAGGACGAGTAGACAAAATGGTTGCAATTAGCACATGTAGGTGCATTAGAGCAACACTACTCAAAGCAGAGAACTTTGCAGACACTTAGGAGATTCTGAGTGCATTGGCCTACTATGGAAGCTGATGTCCAAAAGTTCTTGATTCCCACATTGAGAATAGCACAGGAGCATGAGTGGACGGGTCATGAACTCTCTTCGAGAATTTTTGACCTTGAACGATTAGGTGAAACCAGACTAAGAGCTGCAGCAGGAATATATGCAGCTAAGAAGAGGCAGAAAGCGTACTTTGATGCCCATGTGAAGGATAAAGGATTGAAAGCAGGGGACCTAGTTTTAGTCTACACTTTGAAGCAACATGCAAGAAAATTAGAGAAACGTGGCTATGGACCTATGATCATAAATAGGATCTCGACTAGTGGAGCAGTCCAATTAGCCACACTCGAAGGCAAAATTCTCCTGAGCTACGTAAGCGGATGCAAAGTCAAGTTATATAAGGAACCTCTCACCGAGGAAATGCTCAATCGACTCAACACTGCCAAGAAACGTAAAGAAGAGGAAAAACGAGTTCGAGAAGAAGCACAGGCAGAAGCCTTGGAACGCATCCGAAAAATGAAGATGAGAAGACAAGGACGAGATCAGCCAAGGATAGATGACTATGCGAACCCAGGATATCATATGGCTATGTGTAAAGTCTCAAGTGTAAGCCCCCATAGAATAGTTGACCGACGTCCTTTTGTAACCTTGGAGATAGGACAAGGAAAGGGTGCAAAGACTGCACGGGCCTTGATTGACTCAGGTGCAGCCACTAGTGCCGTTAAACTCTCTTACTGTCAAGAATTGAAATTAAAAGTCAATCCTATAGAAGCATATCTCATAGGATTGGGAGGTGTGGAAACCCCTTGCATGGGCAAGGTGGAACTTCCCCTCTCCATTCAAGATGTTCCAATGATAGTTAAGGTACTAGTGTGTCAAGATTAGGATCTCACTGTGCCTCTGGTCTTGGGTCAAGACTGGATCTATGACCATGCAGTCAACTTAAACCTAAGAAGTGGACTTCTTCAGGTATGGGTAAATCAGAGTCAAATTACAGTTGAGTTAGATAATGGAGCACTCAAGGAACTAGAAAAGGCACACGACTCCTGGTCCTTCCAGGGGTACACATGAAGTTGACCATGTTGTTCTTGTCCAAAGCTATGTGATGCAGAGGAATGGTGATCTCAATAAAGAAGTCAAGGACTCAACGGAACTCCCTTCTTTTCCAAAGGCCAGAGGGAGGCAACAACCAAAGGCAGATCAATTACTGAAGACTACCTATGCTGGAGGCCAAAAGAATGTGCGAAGCAGAATGACTCAGCCATTAAAACAATTGTGGGTGCGAAAAGGGGAGCGGCCTATTACAGTCAAGCGACAATGAGCATCTCAAATTCCTATTAGTAATCAACGACATGATACTAATAAGAAGACTTCCAAAACTTCTTTTGAGAAAGTGAAATTTATCTGGGTACCCAAGAAGTTGATGAAGGCTGGCCCACAATCAAGACAAATTTGGGTGCCTAAGGCTTGCTTGCGGGCTCAACTAGTCACGCACGAATCACATCATACACGACAGGGTTCACTCACTCAAGGAGCCGTTACCCACTCTTGTTTAATACGCACGAACACACAGTCGCCCAGAAGCACGAACAGACTCACTTGTAAAAGAGTCCCAAAAATGCCTCATTCCCAAGCAGACATACTCATAAAGCCCTCCAGAGTCTCCACTAAACCAAAACCGAAAGCCATCCATTGTGTTTGGCAGCCTAAAACTTGTAATAAAGCCCCCGAACCCCATGTGTAAATTCATCCTCACTTGCTAACCATCGAGCACTTACTGACCCACTAACCCATTACTCACATCATGATAATGTTATAACGGGGACAAAAAGTGTTCTATCTTGTCCATTAAAATATTAACGCATGATTCTATATTCTCACAGAACCAGCAAGCAAGCAAAAACAATGGCAGAAGCAGGAGGCACCAGTTCCCACGCAGGGTCTAGCGTACAGATTGTGGACATTGAAACCCTCCTCCTTGAACCACCACTCACCGAGAGGCCTCAAGAACTTCAAGCGGTGCATGTGCTCCCTATTTAGGACCCTCCTCAGGGACACACTTCTCAAGTGGGGAAACACGCTCATTGGTTTAGTGATGTCACAAGGCCATTGGGTGATGGCACCTACTTCTGGGAAGCAGAAATTGAGTTCAATGGCAAATGGGGACGCTACCATTTCTGCACTCGCGAATTTGAGAACTATCAGAATGCAAAAGTAATGCGATCGGTATGGACCAAAGCGGGCTTGGATAGCTATTTCAGGGCACATTTGCCTAATCCAGATTTCCTACGCTGCTCCTATTTTATCAGTACCATCACTCCTAGCAGGGCCAAGGGAGGCGATAGTACTTTTGTGCTACCCTCACTATTGCCAGGCCACGAACTCAAGAGATTCAAACTGACCCTCAATTTGGTACGGGAAGCATTGAACATGCAAGGCATGCATATTCCCACTCAGAAAGAAACAATGGTTCCAGGCAGGATGAAGCATAAGCATCTCAACAAATTGAAGGACATGGTAGCAATGACACCTACCATTGCTCTCCACCTACAAACGATCCACCAGAAAAGATATGGTTTAGCTTGTACCTAGCGGAGACAGAGAATCTCACCATCAATATACCACATTGGATCATAGATCAGATCCACCTAGCCCATCAGTGATGGAATAAGAAACAGAAGAATGTGCTTCATGGATGTTGTGCTCTGACAAGAATAATTTACAGGTGCTTAGCGTACGACGTGCCCATTCAAAGAGCACTAGTATGGTCCAGGACTCAAGAATTCCAAAGACGACTGTCAATGACGGGTCCTCCATCGAAGAAGATGAGAGGGGGAGTTCAATTACCATGCGCTCAACCAAGGGGAGCCACCACCACACCAGAGATGACCCCTCCACAAACACGACGTGTCCGACCATTCACCATTCGCCTACCCAGACCAAGCGCCGAAGGACCCAATGTGGTGTTCCCTCCAATTCCATCGGACTTGGAGTTCCCACAAGGTTACACCCTTGCTGATTTGACGAATGAAGAAATTGCCCATTTGATCAATGAGTCTAACCTGGAGACAGAAGCAGAGCAGACCCAAGGACAACAACCCACGACTACAACTTCAGCCCCGACCCAACCGGGAGTAGTAGAAGTAGAAGAGGATGAAGAAGAGACAGAAGAACAAGAAGCAAACGAGGAGTATGATCAAGAATATGAAGAACTTTCAAAACTAGCAAGTGCCCCGGCATACTCGGCCTAAATAAAAAGATTATACGAAACCATGAAGCGGGTCCAAGAGAAACACAAACTGTCGCTCGAGACAGGAAAGATGATCATGAGCCAAATGTTAGCCAAGGAAGGTGTGGATGACATGTTTATCAAATCAATGAACCTGCACGCTGACGCGGTAGGTTTAGATGAGGCTGTTCATGCAGCCATGGCTTATATTCATCGATTTGAGAAACGAGTGCCTACCCGTCCCATGCGATCTGGCAAACAAATCCACATCAACGTATCAGAACCAGGAGGTAACACACAAACAGAAGAACATCAGGCGGAACCACTCTCACTACCCACCTCACCTCTCACTACACAAGTCACCTCACCACCTGGCACTACCACGCCTATTTCTGCCATTACCACAGTTGTCATGGGAATTCCCCTCTCTCCCGGCATCCAATTCGGAGGAGTTACCATGCCCACCTTCACAACACTTTTCACAAATATCACATCCACCCCACCCACTGTTCCCATCTACACGGTCACACACATGTTCGACACAATGGAAACATCACCAGCCATAGCACCACTCCCACCCCCCACGCAGCCTCAATCTCCCTTACCCCCTCCACCTACCTCACCACTTGACTCCACAGCATTCACAACTCCCTTCCCCTTCCCATTCCCCCTGCATCTTCATCTTTCCCTGCATTGTTTAATGTAAATAGTATATTCATGGCATTACATCAATGCGTGTATCAACTTCAGAGTGAGTATCAGGCTCTCGAAGACCGTCATCATCAACTGACTACGAATCATCAACAACTACAGAGACGGCTTACAATTATAGAAGAAGAAAATGCAGACCTCAATCAACGTTACACCACACTCGAGCAAGCTCATCAAACCCTCCTGGAGACACCCCAACCATCACAAGTGCCAGGTGTCAAACAACTCGAAGCTTTGCTCGAAGTCTACCAAGCAGATAACCTAAGAGTCCGGCGTAATTTGACTCTACTCAAAAAACACATGGCTACCGCACTTGAAGAAAACAAGCGTCTGCAGAAGCAAAATGAAGAAAACCTAGAAGCTGCCATGGAAGGCTCTCCCCACGAGATCGACCCAGAACAATTCAAAGCAGTCCCCTCAGACACAATGAAGACAATCTTGGAAAGCTATGTAGATCTATTAGAAGCACATGAAGATTTGGAAAAGGAACGAGATGAGCTACGTCGCCAGCTCAAGGAACAGGAGACACAACCCAAAGTCATAGAAAAGACCTCGACTTCAGCGGAAGTAAAGGCATTAACAGAGCAGGTGGCGGAACTGCAGAAGAAGTTACTGGAATATGAAAGACAGCCCTCTCCAGTTGTAGAACCAGAGCCAGATGAATTGGTACCCATTGAGGTGGACGAAACGTATGAGGAACCATATGTTCCTATGCTGATTCTAGGTGGTCAGCAAACCTCAGAAGGAATGGACACCTTGGAAGTCGAAGTACCCGAATGGCTCCAGACACTAGAAAAAACAGCGACAACCCATGAAGATCGAGTGGCAATCCAAATCCAATCACTGGCCAAATTAGAAGACACCATCATAAAGTCAGAATATTTCAGCAGTATGTCTCATCATAGGTGGATCGGCACTAACGACGATCAGTATGTGCCATACTATGTACTCCTGGCAGATTACAACGCAGAGATCCAATGACGATGTGGCAAGGCTCCAACTTTCACCACACAATTTGGGCCCGATGATATCCCAGAGTGCTAAAAAAGGATCCATTCATCAACCCACCTGGAGGATCCGTCTTCTTGAGACCTACCTAGAGATGGTTCGTACTTGGACTAACATGCCACTCTTTATTAAATACAATCCCTGTTATGTTCCAGTCTTCCGCAGACGCACCTGGCCCGAGTTTACCATTGCTGTCAAGAACATCAAAGGCTGTGCAAAGTGGTTAAACTATGTTTATCTAGCACCTCCACAAGGACCTCCCACTGTGAATTATATGATTTCTACCATCCGTCACTGGAGCATTCGACTACGGAATACCCCCGATGTGATGGCTCAAATGTGCATGAAAACCTTTGAATTAATGCTGATCACATTCAGGACATTCAAGAACATTAAAGACCCCCACTTCTCCGGCGTTGGCTTCCTTACAGGCAATCAAGATCTGGTATACAACATGAGCACCACCCCATCAATAGAGGTAATAGATGCTTGGCACGCCAAAATCAAGTACCTCCCAGCTTGCTTTAAACAGACATTCAAGGAGATGTTCGTAACAGGATTCTGGGAATATCACTCAGAAATATTTGTACCCAGGCCCTCACATCTCCGAATAAGTGGAAAGAACCATTCATTCAGAACAATTGCGGGTGCCACATCCAAACGTCCTAGGACCAGTGAATTGGGATGCATTGTTAACAGACCTAGCACGGGGACTACGATTAGAAGAACACCACCTCGCTTCCGATGTGGTTCAATATTATGTCCAACACACAGCTAGACAAGGGTCTGTCAGAGACGACAGACGCGAGAGAGGGGGGGTGTTGGTAGTAGTCAAGGAACTGAAGGATTCACAAGACAAGGAAGCCTACAAAGGGAGTCGGAGCGAAGAGAAAGCACAAGCAGACACAGTAGTCAAACAAGATCTGGCAAGTAGGCCATTTAAATTTTTCAGGCATCAAAGAGTTGGGCATACAAGAAGAAGGAGCAAGTAGGGAGCTCCAGGAAATGTATGTCAAAATGTTAGAAGAAATCCCTACAAAAATAGTGATTTTCATCACTAAAAACCATTGTAAATACCATTTCATATTTTTGTAGCTCCATTTTGTGCAAGCCAAGGAGTCCTTGAGCTTGAGGAGCTTTAGAAGTACCTACCTATCAGTTTTCACATTTTTTAGACTCCGTTTGAACCTCCAAATAGGGCAGAGAACCTAATTTTTAACTAGACCAGACACTAGGTCTGGACAAGGCCAAAACCTAGTCAAAAACTATAAATAGAGCTAGAGAGCTCATTTTTGTTTTTTTTTTTAGCTTGTAATAGAGTTGAACTTGTATGAGCATTTTGAAAGTAATCTAAAAGAACTCCATTGCTTCTCACTCTTTGTCTTGCCTTGTGTGCGCGTGTGTGTGTATGTGTGTGCATGTTAGTGTGCTTTGCACTCACGCACTTGTGCCTTCACTTGCTCGAGGTCAACATACCATCCTCACATCTTCCTAGATTGACATTAAAGGAGGTGCTACTCATCACTGAGCTACAAAAGTCAAGGCTGCATTTCAAGGAAATAGATATAATGTTACAAGTGAAGTGCATAACGTTCAAATTTGTATAGGTTCCTATGTAGATGAACACATATTCTTAATTGCTCCTTTGCAGTCATATGATGTTATACTTGGTATTTCTTTTCATCATCATTATAATCCATGCACATTAAATTCCAGTTTTCCATTTTCATGCATGTGTTTTTACATGGAACATGCTTATGATTGCTCAATGATGAGACATGTGACTAGCCATCCATCTCTATTTTATTCTTATCAACTGAGGTTAGTTGCTTGTCAACTAGGAGGCATGTTATACTTAATGGAATAATGGAATGTTATATGGATTTTAATGTCTTGAGATTTTTAATGTTATTGTGCTTTGATTTAGCAGATGAAGACTCATGAGGGTGTGAATGCACGTGGACCTATTTAGATATTTTCAAAGATAGTTAAAAGATAGGTTTAGAAAGACACATTTTTCTAAACAAAAAGTAGATCACTTAGAAAGCGACAATTTTGTAAATAAAGCGGATTTTCATAAACACATGCTTTTTGAAGCACTGCCCTCATGTATCTTCTATTCATGACATAATGAAAAAATAATTATAAATACACATGCTCTGATAGACTCATCCATCAAAGTATGTGGGGAGAGATTCTACCCAATCTTGTGTCTAGTCTCTTGTCTCTCTGTATTCTATTTATGCTTTTGTGAGATTTTTTTCTATAATATCCTTGGCATACATGCATTTGCAGATCCAACCAACAGATTCCTTCACCACCCATACATGCTACACTCTTTGCATTTTCCTTTGTTGCATGTTGATATATTTTGGTAGTGATGTGTGTGAACACAATAGGACTACCAGGGACTTTTTTTCCTCTTTAGGAGGCTTTTTCCCCCCGCTTATATGTATGCCTATAACGCGAAAGGGTTACTTATCTTTGTTCATTCTCTTGGTAATACATTCACTATTGTGTGTTGTGCTTCAAGCTTCTTCTTCTTCCTTGTGCTGTTTGCATGCTTCCACAGACCTCAAACTCCAACAATTGGTATCAAAGCAGGTCACCGCTTCATCTGGAGTGTCGTTGACACCCCTCCATACACACTCTCATAATCACATGAAAATTGGTCAGCATGCTCAAGGTGATTAGGAGTCAAAACTACTTTGCTTTGTGGTGTGGAAATCACAGTCTGAGCTTGTTTTAGCCTCCCAACACACTATAGCAATGCATTTGTAGGCAATTTCATCTTTTTGTGCCAAACATATATACAAGTTTTAGTTCGCTAGTATAAGCTCCTCGAAGTCTGCTACAAGTTTAGTAGATCTTGATAGGGTAAGTCTATTCAACTTTTTGAGATACAATCACTTTTCTACATCAGGTATTTTGGTCAGTGGCCATGGCTAAAAGTAGTGATGTATTCCGTATATTGGCTATTGAGGATAAGTTGGATAGTACCAATTACCCATTATGGGCATATATGATGTGTCATTTATTGGTTGCAAAAGGCCTGTGGAATATTATGGAGGGTGTTGAAAGACATCCTACTACATCTACAAATACAGTTACTAAAGGTGATGGAGATGGCATTGAAGATGATATTCTTCATGTTCTTGTTCATGATGTAGTTCCTGTTGCACCTACTATAGAGCAACTTCAGTGAGATGGCAAAGATGCTCATGTACATGCATTGATATCCTTGTCTATCAAACATGCCATTATTCCTCACATTCACTCTTGCAAAACAACAAAGGATTCTTGGGATACACTTACGACTTTATACCAGGAATAACGCTCATGTTGCTTATCTCAAAAAGAGTTGGAGAGTGAGCACATGAATGAAGGAGATTCCTTGGAAAATTTTTTGACAAAGATCAAAGATTTGAAGGAGGAGTTGATTTTTACTGATGAGTCTTGCCAGACAGTTCACTTGTGCAACCTATTCTGAATGGTCTTCCAGATTCATATCAAAATTTTGCTATTACTCTGTTATATTGTAGGAATATCAATCTAGGCAAAATAGGTCCATTATGCATGTTGGAGATCAAACTTTCTTGGGTAGTCAAAAGGGCAATGGTGAATGGAGCTCATCTACTAGTAAGCAAAATTCTATTGATTCGATACAATCAAAGAAGGATGACAAAGATGAGAAGAAAACATTTGCAAATCCTGTAAAGGAAATGATCATGTCATAAAGATTTGTCCAAAACTGGGTGCAAAAGAGGTAAAGAAAAAAGAGGTTGGGAATGGTTGTTGCATAGGCCTCTACACCAAAATTACAGTCTACAAATCTTGTGCATTACAATTATGACCCATCTTCTCATGAACAATGTATGTCTGTAGTAGACTCAAATGTTTGGTACTTTGATAGTGGGGTAACCAAACATTTTACCTCGCATCACAATTTCTTCACTTCATTTGAGCCTGCCCCTATAGGGAATACTATCAGATGTACCAACAACTCCTCTTATCCCATCATGAGAGTTGGTAAGATCATTCTGACTACTACGGATGGTAGTCCGTTCACATTGTTGGATGCTTTATTTGTGCAAGGGATCAAAAAACATTTGCTATGAGTTTCAACATTAGCCAAGATCGGCTTGGATGAGAAATAAATTGATGATAGATGTACAATTCATGATCCATCAAATGGCAACGTCATTATTGCTTTTGACATTTTGTGTCATGGTTTGTATAAGCTCCTAGATTATGCAAAATCTGTGAATGATTCAGCATGTGCAGCTCAAGATTCTCATGCTATGTCAGATGCAAAGCTTTGGCATGCATGCTTTGCTCATCTGAATTTCACTAGTTTGCTACACCTCCATACATATGAAATAGTGTCCTCTCTACTCAAACTTAAGGCACCTCATAAACATTTCTCTAGAGGCTGTATTTTGGGCAAAATGCAGTGTTCCTCCTTCCCAAAAGATGGTTCAGTATGAGATATTAAAAAATTACAACTTGTTCATACCTATGCAAACACCTTCTTTCAGGAACTACCTTTACTTCATGACTTTCATTGATGATTTTTCCAGGCATACATGGGTATATCCATTGAAAGAAAAGTCTGAAGTGTTTATCTGCTTCAAACACTTTCTGTTTTTGGCTGAAAATTTGTCAACATATAAAATCGGCACCCTCCATTCTGATCGAGATGGAGAATATATGTCTTCTGATTTTAATGCATTCTGGCTAACATGGGATAAAAGATCAGTGTATAGTGCCATATACGCCTCAACAAAATGGAGTTGTAGAAAGGAAGAATAGGTCACTCATAGAGATGGTAAGTTGTATGGTCAAGAGTCAAGCTTTACCACATAGTTTCTGGCTTGAGGTTTTTATGTGTGTAGCATATGTACTTAGTAGGTGTCCCACTAAAGCATTGCAATCTATCACTCCATATGAGGCTTGGCATGGTCACAAGCCATCAGTTGCTCATGTGTCTTTGGTTGTTTGACATATGCATTGGTGTCTGAATAACAACACAAGAAATTAGACGATAAAGCATTGAAATGTATTTTTGTTGGGTAAAATTCTGAAAGCAAAGGCTATTTTGTGTATCATCCACAAACTAAATGCATTTTGGTTAGGTGTGATGTTCTTTTTGTGGAATATGCAATTCAACCATTACTTTCATAAGGAGACATCAGTTAGCTCCAAAGATGTGTATGACACTTTGTTGCCTCTTCTTATAGGTGGATAGTGTACTGTTGGTCCAAATGAGGTAATTTCTCAACCTTTTTAGGTTCCACATGATGATGCAGATCATTTCATTTTTTATACAAATTTACATGTCAATCTAGCAAAAACTATGCCAAATGGCTAGTGTAGACTTTATGAGATAGCAAATTAGATGCATCTATGTCATATCGTACTCGTTTAAGATCTCGTAGTGTTGCTTTTGCATCAGATTTCTATGCTATGGCTACCTCTAGTCTTTGTGATGAGAATGCGCCCTTTTTTTTTATGAAGCACAAAATTTAGAAAATTGGATGGTTGCTATGCAATCAAAATATGATGCTACTATGAAGAATTGTACATGGTCCTTATGTGATGCATCCTTGCAAGAAGGCCATCGACACGAAATGGGTATACAAGTAGAAGCATAAGCCTCATGGAATAGTTGATAGGTATAAGACTAGGCTTGTTGCAAAAGGTTATGCTCAAGAAAGAGGCATAGATTTTGATGAGATCTTTTCTCCTACATGCCGAATGACTATTGTTCATAGCATCTGTGCACTTGCAGCTCATCGTGGTTGGAATGTACATCACTTGTACTTTAAAAATCTATTTTTGAATGGCAACTTTCATGAAGAAGTGTACGTTTTTCAGCCTCATCGTTTTGTGTAGAAAGGGCATGAAAACAAAGTGTGTAGGTTGAAAAAGGAATTATATGGTTTGAAGCAAGCACCACGTGCTTGATATGAAAAGATCCATGCCTACTTGATTGCACATAGTTTTGAGAACGGTCCAACTAAGAGCACCTTATATGTTAAGCATGCTAATGATGTGCTTCTAATCATTGTTGTCTATGTTGATGGCATGCTGCTCATTGTTCCTAATGAGAAGCATATTGCTGATTTTAAGGCTGATTTGCATGCCCCATTTGAGATGTCAGATTTCGGGCATTTGCATTATTATTTGGGCATTCATTTTATGCAAGTTGATGGCGGAATAGCTTTGTGTCAAACAAAATATAGTGAAACATTATTGCAATGTTTTGGCCTTGAAGACTGTAAACATATTGCCACTCCTATTGAAACTGGTTTATGGTTGAGTCTTCATGATGATCAAGATGAAATTGATGTTGTTCTCTATCAGCAAGCTTTTGGATGCTTGATTTACTTATGTATTTACTCAGTGAGATATTGATTTTGCTGTCTCATAGGTGAGCATGTTTATGCATTGCCCAGGTGTCAAGCATTGGCAGGTGATTATGCACATCTTTCGCTACTTGAGTGGTGTCATGAGGAAGGAGATAAGGAAGAGATCACACACACACACACACTCACAATCAACGAGAAGCACACACACAGATTGAGACAAGGAAGAATGATCTTCTTATTCTTCTTCTATTACATAACAGGAATGTACAAGTTATGACCTAAAAACAACAATACAACAAGTGAAATATATAAAGAATAGTACATAAGGGAAAATCCTAATGTCCGCAAATGAGTGAGTTGGCAAGAAAACAAATGTTCCATCACTCTCGATAGATAAATCCAGTAAAACTCAATAAAGTATCCCTGACATACATCGGCGTGACCGATATACATGTCAAAGAAATGAAAAAATTATATGTGTTATCCTAGATCATCAAATGTTGAGCTTGATATCTCAACACTCCCCGTCAAGCTCAACATCATGTCTTGTAATCCAATCATCTTTCGAAACTTATTCTGCTTCTCTGCTCCAAGTGCTTTAGTGAAAATATCATCAACTTGATCTTCACATAAACAAGATCAATATCACATGTTAATACCTTCTCTCTGATGAAGTGATAATGTACCTCGATATTATTTGCTCTAGCATTAGAAATAGGATTCCATGCTAATTGTATCCTGCTAAGATTATCACAATAGATGGTGATAGGATTTTGCACTTCCACACCTCAATCTGCAAGTAGAATCTCTATCCATGATGCCTCACATGCTGCCATTGCAGCACCTCTATACTCAGCCTTTGTACTCGACAAAGCAACTGTGGGTTGCTTATTACTGCTCCATGTAATAGTTGCACTCCCAAGTAAGAATAGAAAGCCACTAGTAGTTCTTCTATCTAGAATGCTACCAGCCCAATCTGCATTGGTGTATCCATGAACCTGCAAATCTACACTAGTTTTGTAAAACAATGCATAATCCAAAGTAGCACTCACATAACGTAGAGTGTAATATGTCTATTTTTGCATTCAACAATGCCATTCTGTTGAGGTGTGTACCTGCATGAAAATTGACGTCGAATTCCATGACTTTTAAGAAAGTTGTTGAACTCATTTGAGATGCATTCACCTCCTCCATCGGACTTTAATGTCTGAATATACTTTCCTTTTTGCTTTTCCACCATAGCCTTAAAATTATGGAAGTGAGTGAACACCTCACTCTTCTTTTTCATGAAATATACGGATACTTTCTATGTATGGCCATCAATGAAAGTACCATAAAACCTACAACCACCCATAGATGTGGTCTTTGTAAGACCCCAAACATCTGTATGTACTATTTCTAGTACATTCTCACTAACATGCTTGCCAAATTGACATGTTGCACATACCTTTTGCATTTTTGCAACTTTGAAATTTGGTAGTCTATTGACAATCTCCTTGGACTGCATCAATTTTAGGTCCTGTGGTGTAGCTCAAGTGTAAGCACCACCTCTTTTACTTGTCAATCTATGGAGACGTGAGGACCGGTATGAAGACCACGAGCAAGTGAAGGCACAAGTGTGTGAGTGAAAGCACACAAACATGCACACATATACACACATACACGTGCACAAGGTAAGATCAAAGAGAGGAACAATGGAAAGCTTCGATTGCAAAAGAGTTCTCTTACAAAAGCTCTATTCTCTAACAAGCTAACCCCAAAAATGAGCTCTCTAGCTCTTTTTATAGTTTTTTGAGTAGTTTTGGCCCGGTCCAGACCTAATGTCCGGCCTAGTTAAAAATTAGGTTCCATGGCTTATTTGAGGGCTCAAACGAAGTCTAAAAATTATGAAAATTGGTAGGATTATACTTCTAATGCTCCTCAACCTTGAGGACTCCTCGACTTGAACAAAATGGAGTTACAAAAATAGAAAATGGTGTTTACAATGGTTTTTTGTGATGAAAATCACTATTTTTGTAGGGGATTCTTATGAAAAGTTGACGTGTACTTCTTGGAGCTCCCTGTTAAGGAAGCACTCACGAATTTGACGCAATAAACAAGACAGAAACGGAATCTTCCAAAAGAATCAGTGCACAGGTGTACAGTATGCGAAGTTAGTGCGCGGTGGCCGCATAACAGAGCAATCAACCGCGGCGGGCGCGTAAGGCGCGCATAACGCGAATTGAAGAATGACAGAGCAAAGGAGCGCCAAAGAAATTGTATATATATATATACAGCAAGATTTGAAGAAAAAAAAAAGGGAAAAAGAGCGCGGGAGTACATGCGTGTATGCAAGAGACATTGATACACAGAGAAGCACGAGAGACTGAGAGAAGACGCCATAGATCGCGTATGAGTGAAGAGAGAGTTAGAAGTTCTCAGAAGACGCCATAGATCGCGTATGTACAGATGAATAACACAAGCCTGAAGTGTCGGGTATTTTCATCTGAAGAGAGATGGTAATAAGAAACTACTCATTGTAGGAGAGTTTCTGTAACTTGAGCAAGAAGAAGCCAAGTTTACTTGTACACATCTTCTCTAATTGAAAACACATGTTCATGTGGACGAGTGCGTGCAATCTTTACTTGTGAAGAATCTGAAGTTATTTCGTGTTACGGTAGGAAGCTTAGTTTTATCGTTAACTATCACGACTCGTTACTAAACGTGCTTCAGTACCTTTCCTGTAAACGCATGTTTCGGCGTATAACAGTTTACTCAGTAAACATGTTTCAATAATTTTCTGGTCAGTTACAGTTTCTCAAAAAAATAAGTTTTTTCGGTAGAGCAACGAAGTATAACTCATAGCAGAGTTCGAAGCTTTGTATGAGAGATAGCTCATCTTGTAGCTAGACGTCTCTACTTTAAGCTGGTCACAGTTTCCGGTGGAATGAAAATGTACATCCAGTACAAAAGTTAACCGGAAAGTAGCAGTTCAGAACTGTGAAGTTTCCAGAAGGAAGTTAATTCGGTGAAGGAAGCTCACACACTACTTCCTTACCTCATATAAGTTCATCAGAAGCAATTACGAGCAGAACTAAGTTTATTTCGGTGAAGTTCCGGTACGACTACGGTGTCAGTCCAGTAACAGTCTGGTGAAGTTCCGGTGGAACCTGAGTCGCAGAATAACACAGTTAAAGCGACGTAAATTAGGCTGAGTTACTGTTGGTTACAGAGGTGTTCTGAATCACTCTAGCTTAGCATTCTATTTCGGTGGCGCGACATTTTCCGCAGGCCTGATAGAATTCAAGCCTTGTCGCGAAACCCATCTCCAGGGCGAAAGTATTTCCGCAACAGTAGGCGTTAGAGCCGAAGTTTTTCGCCAACAAATCCCAACATTTGGTATCAGAGCCAGTTAATCTCCCAACACTTGGTATAAGAGCCTAGAGTATTCTCTATCATGGCAGATCATGTCCAAATAGATAAACTAGACAGAGATAATTACCCGGCATGGGTAATGCGCATGGAAGCCTTACTTATGAGTAAGGACTTAATGATGTACGTAACCGGAGAAGAAAAGAAACCGACCTTCGAAGATGACAGTCAACCGGAAAAAGAAGAACTAGAAGCCCTAAAGCTATGGCAGAAGAAAGATGCAACGGCAAGAGCCTACATCTACAACACTGTGTCAGATCATCTGCTACCGCACATTAGAGGTCTGGAGAAAGCAGAGGACATATGGAGCGCATTGGAAGATCACTTCCAAAATACTACGAAAGCTAGGAAGGCCAGCCTATGGTCCGAATTCACAACATTCAAAAAGAAGCCGAGTCAAAGCATCAGTGACTACGTCACTAAAATGAAGGATCTAGCAGACAGTCTAGGATCTATAAATGAAGAAGTCGAAGATCATAGATTGATAGCGCAAGTGCTCACAGGGTTGAGAGGAGATGAAAGGTGGAAACCTTTCGTACTATCAACTGAACTCTCCCTAAATCATTTTGTACCAGAGCTAAATCAGTTGCTTGGTTTGATGCTCACATATGAGCAAGACCTGAAAGGAGACGCAGACAAAGGACACAGCTCTGCAATGTACATAAAGAACAAGAAGAAAGAAAAGGGCAAGTCAAAAGACGAAGAAGAGTCGAGCTCTCAGGCCTATTACGCAAGAGGTAAAGGCACTGGCAGAGGAAGAGCAAGAGGAAGAAGCCGCCAGAATACCACCAAGAAAACTTGCTGGATTTGCGGACTAAGTAATCATCTGGCGCATGACTGTTGGCACAACCAACAGGGATCAAATCAAAATCAAAACAACAATAGCAGAGGCAGTAGCGGAAGAAATCAGAGTAACTTCCAAGGAGGAAGACAAAGCCAAAGAGGAGGCTACGGTAGAGGTGGAGTAAGAAGTTGGGGACAAAGCCAATCCTACAACACCACCTACAACAACTACGCAAATGACACACAGAACGAGAGTCATACATCATTGATGATGAACTCAATCAGCACATCTGATAACGAAGATCTAAAGGTATTTTACATTGACTCTGGATGTTCTAATCACTTGTCAGGAAACATAGAACTGATGTCAGAATTGGAAAAAGGAAGTGCGAGTCACACTGTTCAAACAGGTGACAATACAAGACACAAAGTACAATCAATCGGAAAGGTGAAATGCAAGAGTGGAGCAGATTTGCTAACCGACGTTTTGTATGTTCCAACAATACCGAAAAATCTGATCAGTGTGGGACAGATAGTCGAAAAAGGTTTTCAGGTCAGATTTACAGACAAAGGAGTATTTGTAGAAGATCCCAAGAACGGATATTATCAGATCGTTTCTGGTAAGAAAGAAGGCAGACTCTTTACCTTAAGAGTACAAGGGAACATTGGCCAAGCGCTGCTCACACATGATGAAAAGGTAATCACAGAACTTGATCTCTGGCACAAGAGATTAGGTCACTTTCACGAAAAAGGAATCAAAGCTATGATAGCGAATCAGTCTGTACTAGGATTACCGAACGTACAGAACCAACATATGATTCACAAATGCGAAGCCTGTCAAATGGGAAAAGCCCACAGGTTACCTTTCCAGAAGAAAGGATTCAAACATGATGGCGTGCTAGAACTTATACATACAGATGTATGGGGACCAACGAAAGAAGGCTCAATCAGCGGGTCAAGGTACTATGTTTTATTCATTGATGATGCAACAAGGTGGATAACTCTTTATGTTCTGAAAGAGAAATCAGAAGTGTTTGGAGCTTTCAGGCATTTTCATGCATATGCCGAAAGACTCACCGGACGAAAACTTAAAAGACTGAGGTCTGATGGAGGGGGAGAATACTTCTCCCGAGAATTCAACGACTATCTTTGGAATGCAGGTATCAAGAGAGAAATAACCTGCAGATATACACCGCAACAAAATGGTGTAGCAGAAAGGAGAAACCGAACTCTAGTCGAGTTTGCACGGGCTATGCTAAAGGAAAAGAATTGCCCGGATTATCTTTGGGCTGAAGCTGTAAATACAGCTACATACTTGGTAAACAGATTACCATGTACAGCGTTAGAAGGAATGACCCCTTATGAAGCCTGGTGGGGAAAGAAGCCAACACTTGATCACTGCAAAGTGTTTGGATCAGTAGCGTATGCTTATGTACCGTCTCAACTGAGACATAAGCTCGAACCAAAAGCAGAAAAATATGTATTCGTCGGATATGATGAGAAACAGATGGGTTACAGGTTATGGAGTCCTCTAACCAAACATTTTACTGTTTCCAGGGATGTAACATTTGATGAACAGAAAAGCTGGTATGTAGATCAGAGTCATACAGCTGAAGAATTTGAAGAAGAGATAAAAAGACGAGAGAAAGGAAAAACAATCGTACAGGTAAACAAAGAAGACGAGGCAAGTACGTCCAGGACCGGAACAGGTATAAGGAACGAAGATGAAGACAGGTACTCAGACACACACGAAGAATATGAGCTAAGAAGGTCAAACAGAGTAAGAAGACAACCGGAAAGATACTCATATGATACATCATATATGACTCAACGAGATTATGCATATATGGTTAAAGAAGAGGAAGAACCTCAGAGCTATGACGAAGCCAAAGGCAAAAAGCAATGGCAAGAAGCAATGGAAGAAGAATTCACCGCACTGGAAGAGAACAAGACATGGGAGCTTGTTCCTAAACCGAACGGTAAGAAAGTAATTGGAAATAAATGGGTGTTCAAAATAAAGAAACTTGCAGATGGAAGGATAGCCAGACATAAAGCGAGACTAGTTATCAAGGGCTATGCTCAGACGCATGGCATAGACTATGACGAGACGTTCAGTCCGGTGGCAAAGATGTCAACCATAAGAACAGTGATTGCTATAGCAACATCAAAAGGATGGAAGCTAAGTCAGCTAGATATAAAGAATGCATTCCTGAATGGATATATATCAGATGAAGTCTATATGGAACAACCGGAAGGGTTTATAAGTTCCAGATACCCAAACTTTGTTTGCAGGTTAAGAAAAGCTCTTTATGGACTGAAGCAAGCTCCAAGAGCTTGGAACTACAGACTTGTGAAATATCTCAATGAACTTGGATACCAAAGTTCGAAGGCAGATGCAAGTCTACTCATCAAAAGGACAGAAGAAGGAATGATCTACATTTGTATCTATGTAGATGACATAATAATTACAGGAACCTCAGATGCAGGAATCACAGAGGTAAAGAAACTGCTAGAAAAGGAATTCAAGATCAGTGACCTAGGAAAGTTATCATACTTTCTAGGAATGGAAATCACATATACAGATCATGGTGTATATGTCACACAAGAAAGGTATCTCCTGAACTTACTGAAGAAGTTCAACATGGAAAATTGCAGAGAAGCTTCAACACCGCTTGAAGTAAACCATAAACTCAGCAAATATAGTGGAACAGAGTTTAAAGATATGAAGAAATACCAATCGTTAGTAGGAAGCTTAATATATGCTACGCTAACAAGACCGGATCTTAGTTTTCCGGTGGGAGTTCTCTCACAGTTTATGCATTGTCCGACAGATCAACATTGGGTTGCAGGACAAAGAGTTCTCAGATATATCAAAAGAACTATAAAGGAAGGATTATATTATCCTTTTACGTCAGATATAAAGCTCAGAGCATATAGTGACTCAGATTGGGCAGGAAGTCAAGATGACCGAAGATCAACGCACGGGTATATGATATACCTAGGAGATAAGCTGGTAAGCTGGTGTTCGAAGAAGCAACACACAGTAGCCTTATCATCAACAGAAGCAGAATACAAAGGACTGGTAGAAGCAGCAAAGGAAGTAATATGGATGCAGACGTTACTTAAAAACATGGGTATAGATCAAAGTATACCAATCATACATGGAGATAATATGAGCTCGCTGTATCTTGCAGCGAATCCTGTGTTTCACGCAAGAACAAAACACATAGAGATTCAGTATCATTTCCTAAGGGAAAAAGTAATGGAGAAAGAGATAGAAATAGTCTACACTCCAACGAAAGATCAGATTGCAGATATTCTGACAAAGAGCTTGGATGGAACAAAGACAAACAGATTCAAAGAGATGGCAGGTATAAAAGAAAGAAAGATATATGAAAGACCAGAAGATGTCAAATTAGTGATTGAGGGGGAGCTGTTAAGGAAGCACTCACGAATTTGACGCAATAAACAAGACAGAAACGGAATCTTCCAAAAGAATCAGTGCACAGGTGTACAGTATGCGAAGTTAGTGCGCGGTGGCCGCATAACAGAGCAATCAACCGCGGCGGGCGCGTAAGGCGCGCATAACGCGAATTGAAGAATGACAGAGCAAAGGAGCGCCAAAGAAATTGTATATATATATATACAGCAAGATTTGAAGAAAAAAAAAAGGGAAAAAGAGCGCGGGAGTACATGCGTGTATGCAAGAGACATTGATACACAGAGAAGCACGAGAGACTGAGAGAAGACGCCATAGATCGCGTATGAGTGAAGAGAGAGTTAGAAGTTCTCAGAAGACGCCATAGATCGCGTATGTACAGATGAATAACACAAGCCTGAAGTGTCGGGTATTTTCATCTGAAGAGAGATGGTAATAAGAAACTACTCATTGTAGGAGAGTTTCTGTAACTTGAGCAAGAAGAAGCCAAGTTTACTTGTACACATCTTCTCTAATTGAAAACACATGTTCATGTGGACGAGTGCGTGCAATCTTTACTTGTGAAGAATCTGAAGTTATTTCGTGTTACGGTAGGAAGCTTAGTTTTATCGTTAACTATCACGACTCGTTACTAAACGTGCTTCAGTACCTTTCCTGTAAACGCATGTTTCGGCGTATAACAGTTTACTCAGTAAACATGTTTCAATAATTTTCTGGTCAGTTACAGCTTCTCAAAAAAATAAGTTTTTTCGGTAGAGCAACGAAGTATAACTCATAGCAGAGTTCGAAGCTTTGTATGAGAGATAGCTCATCTTGTAGCTAGACGTCTCTACTTTAAGCTGGTCACAGTTTCCGGTGGAATGAAAATGTACATCCAGTACAAAAGTTAACCGGAAAGTAGCAGTTCAGAACTGTGAAGTTTCCAGAAGGAAGTTAATTCGGTGAAGGAAGCTCACACACTACTTCCTTACCTCATATAAGTTCATCAGAAGCAATTACGAGCAGAACTAAGTTTATTTCGGTGAAGTTCCGGTACGACTACGGTGTCAGTCCAGTAACAGTCTGGTGAAGTTCCGGTGGAACCTGAGTCGCAGAATAACACAGTTAAAGCGACGTAAATTAGGCTGAGTTACTGTTGGTTACAGAGGTGTTCTGAATCACTCTAGCTTAGCATTCTATTTCGGTGGCGCGACATTTTCCGCAGGCCTGATAGAATTCAAGCCTTGTCGCGAAACCCATCTCCAGGGCGAAAGTATTTCCGCAACAGTAGGCGTTAGAGCCGAAGTTTTTCGCCAACAAATCCCAACACTCCCTACTTGCTCCTTCTTCTTGTGTGTCCACCTCTTTGATGTGCTCCTGTGCTTTGTCCTTGACCTTCAGCTTCAACACTCCCCCCCCTCTCGAGTTTGTCGTCCCTGACAGACCCTTATTGTCAGGGTTGTTCCATGTAGTGCTTTGAGAGGGAATGTACATCCTTTGTATGTGCTTCTTCCTTGTATTCCAACAAGAATGTGTCATTTTGAGCTGTCAAAAATTGTGAGTTGCTCAAAAGATGTTTTCAAGATTGAGTTGGAGCAACTGTCGGCTTCGAATTGCTTGTTAGGGATTGATGTTGTCCCCATGATGTCCTCTAGTTCTTCCAAAGATTATGTTCAGAGTAGTCATGCCAAGTACTCATAACCCATAGTGAATGATGGGTGAGTGTGTTCGTGCATGGGTTGAGGAAAATATGTGCCTTGTGCATGGCCTTGTAATGTAGCCCTATGCATGCATACTGGGGAAATGCATTAGAAGAAATATGGTGCAAGAATTGGAGGTCTTGAGCTAAGTGCTCAAGGGTATGTTGATGAAGAGGTTTCCTAACTATCATGGTTATGGTGTGGCCAAATTAGGGATTCTTACCATGATGAATGGTCGATCGATGTTGATCTCTTCGTGTTGTACACCAAGCATTGTGATGGACCAGCAGCTAGTCTTTCGTTGTCGATGACTGTCCATGTTGATGGATCACTGATGAAATTCTTTGAGTGCCACGCCCTGTCTCATTTCTTCAAAGCAACATTTGCCAAATACGGAGAATTGAATTTCTTTATATTCCTTGGCAAACAACATTGTGTAACTACACCAAGCTTAGTTTCACATATTCTCTTTAGCTCACCCTAAGCAGGAGTCTTCTCACCTAGTATACATACAAGGATTTGCAAGGTACCAGAATGACTCCTAATAGATATCTTTTGGATGCTCTCATACATACTTTAGTTAAGCATTGCTCAAGTTGCGGACCTTCAAGCTCTTCCCTCCTACCATGGTGAGGGGAAACAATAGCTGTGGCTGCCATGTTCATACCAAGTTCGGGACATGTACTAGATAAGGTAGCAATAATATCATCTGCTAACCGAGACCCACTTCTATCGAAACTGATAAATGCCCAATAATCAATGGTTCCACCTTCAACTAAGCATGACTCATTCATGTTCCATGAGCCAAACCTGGGAACAAGTTCTTTCTCTCTCTTTTTTTTTCCTTTTTTTTTTGAGAGGAACAATGTCACAAAACAAGAAGACAAAGGTTAGTATCAAAAAACAGTTTACATGTGTCAATGTGCTCTTGTGCAAGGGACTCTCAGTTGTGTCTATGCACGGCCATGTAATGTGGCCCTATATTAATGCATACTTTGGAAATGCATGACCTGAATGGTGCAAAAGACAGGGTTGTGCAAGGAGCACATGGTTGTTGCTCGTTGAGGCTTTCGATGTTACTTGCAGATATTGATTCCATCTTTCTTGGAGGTATCCATTGGGTCTCGAGATGACAACTGATCCTTCCTCCTTATAGGGATCCATTTGAGAATGGTCTTCGACTGTTTAGTGAACTTCTTTGGCTGCTCCATGTTTGGATGGTTTCTTGAGGGTTTGATCCTTCGTGGTTGGCTCTTTGGTTCTGTTGGGCCTACTTGTGCTTTTGGCTTCCATACCCATACCATTGTTGCTGGTCTTCTGACTATTGCCGAAGAGGTGAGTTTATCCTCTTGAGGCCTCTGTGCTCGGTTCTTTCCCTTTTCTCTCCTTGGCTTCTTGGTTGAGACATTTTGCATCGTGGAGAGCATAGGCCTTTGTGCATCTAAGAGTCCCTTGGGAACCCACATGTGTAATCGCCGTTGTCGAGCTGCAGCTAACTGCTTAGCCACCCAAACTTGTCGGATACCTTGTGGTTGAGCTTGGCCTAGTTTCTTCATTCGTCTGCTAGCCTGGTGGGCTTGCCTGGATGGGAATTGTGGGGGTAAGGTCGGTAGTTGTCCTCCTTTTTGGACCCAAATCTGCTTCATGCCTGGAACTGCTTCCATGTTGAATGGTGTCTTTTTATGTGATATAGCAGTTATCTTGAACGTTTATGGTTGCCTTTGTGGTGGAACTACTGTGGCTACATGATTCTTTAAAGAAGAAGAGAGATCCACTCGCCTTTGAACTTGTTCTTCCATGATTGACTCCTTCTGCATCATAGAGTTGTTGACACATACAACATCTTCTTCTATAAGATTAGTCTTAGAAGAACTAAGAGAATGTGTGACACCTATATTTGTGAGCATGCAATTTTCTAATTCTATTGTAATGCATTGGTCATGTACCCAAACTTGAAGAAGTTGACTTCTTAGGTTTAAATTGACTGCATGGTCATAGATCCAATCTTGGCCTAAGACAAGTGGTTCCGTAAGGTCCTCATCTTGACACACTAGCATTTTGACTTTCATTGGAACATCTTGAAGGTAGATGGGAAATTCCACCTCACCCAAACAAGGGGTTTCCACACCTCCCAATCCTATGAGATAAGCTTCTATGGGATTGATGTTCAACTGCAAGTCTTGGCAGTAGGAAAGTCTAACTGCACTAGTTGCTGCACTTGAGTCAATCAGTGCTTTCATAGTCCTTGCACTCTTTCCTTGTACTATCTCTATGGTCACAAAGGGACGTCGGTCAATGCTTTGAGAAGTAATGACGCGTGATTTTTGGCACATGTCCATGTGATATTTTGGGGCTTTTGAGTTGACATCTAGGCCTAGTCGCCTTAACTTATTTCACCTAATACGCTCTCTGGCCTCTGCCTGTGCTTCTTCTCTCACCCTTAACTCTTCTTCTTTTCGCTTCTTAGCAGTGTTGAGTCTCATTAGCATATCCTCAATAAGAGGTTCTTGATACAGCTTGACTCTACATCCACTAATGTAGTTTGGCAAAATGTCTCCTTCTAAAGTGGCCAATTGAATCGCGCTGCTAGTGGAAATTTTGTTAATGATCATGGGTCCATATCCTCGTTTTTCTAACTTGCGGGCATGTTGTTTTAGTATATAAACTAACACTAGGTCTCCCTCTTTTAGTCCCTTATCCTTGATGTGTGCATCAAGATATGCCTGTGCATCAAGATATGCCTTTTGCCTTTTCTTTGCAGCGTAGATGTCTGTTGCCACTCGTAGCCTCGTCTCACCTAAGTGTTCTAGATCAAAGATCCTAGAGGACAACTCATGTCCATTCCACTCATCCTCTTGTGCTACCTTTAATGTTGGGATTAGGAAACCTAATGGTAGCACAACATTCTGTCCAAAGACCATCTGAACTGGGGTGGCATTTAGTACCGTTTTATAGGCAACTCGATAAGCCCAAACAGTATGATGTAGCTGTTTGTCCCAATTAGAGCGTTTATTATTTACTAGTTTTGTCAATACATTACATAGGATCTTGTTTGTGCTCTCAGCTTGTCCATTAGCTTGTGGATGATAGGGAGCATACTTCTTATGTACTACCAAGAATTCTTGGAGAAGATTGTCAATGACTTCATTCAAGAAGTGTGTGCCTCTATCGCTCACTAACTCTATCGGTAATCCATATGTAGTGAACACATTCTCAAATAAGAACTTAGCTGTTGTCTGAGCATCATTCTTTGTTGTGGCTTTGACTTCTATCCACTTTGTAAGATAATATGTGGCTACAATAATGCATTCTGCATGGGAGTTTCTAGCTAGGGGGTTAATAGGACCTACAAAGTCTATACTCCAGTTCGAGAATGCACG
Source organism: Ceratopteris richardii (assembly GCA_020310875.1). Lineage (NCBI taxonomy): Eukaryota > Viridiplantae > Streptophyta > Polypodiopsida > Polypodiales > Pteridaceae > Ceratopteris > Ceratopteris richardii. The sequence continues at coordinate 120,972,817 of CM035419.1, forward strand.
TCCTCCCATCATTGGCCTCAAAGGCATCTCATCTTTTCTAACCGGATATTGTGCACGTTGGCATGTGTCACATTTGTTCACATAGGTATGTGCAACCATATGAAGAGTGGGCCACCAAAGTCTTGAGAATAGAATGGTCTCAATTACTCGGTCAGGACCAAAGTGTCCACCTGCAACACCACTATGTGCAGTATCTAAGACTTTCAAATAATCTGATTCGTGAATGCACAATCTTAAATAACCATCTTTGCCTCTTCGATATAAGTTGTCTCCAACTAAGGCATAGTCATGAGCCTCTTGCTCCATGCTTCGTCATCTTGCTAGACTAGCCTTTTTGGGTAATGTTCCCGATCTCATAAATTCTACCAATGGAGCACTCCAATCCGGAATTAATGACACTTGATAAAGGGTGGCATGCTCCACAGGGGGTCTCTCTTTGCACATTGGACAATTCTTAATCCACTCATGTATTTCTTTGTCCATGCTAGGCCAATACACTCCTAAACGTTTTAGATTTTGCAATGTTTGTTGTTTAGAGTAGTGATTTCCTAGAAATCCTTCATGGGCTTGTTGCAACCAACTACTATGTTCATCATCCTCAACACAACAAGCTAATACACCCTAAGTATCTTGTTTGTACATGCTTCCTACCAATATGTGATATTTTTGTGATTTTACAATTTCTTCTTGTGATGTTTTTACATTCTTATTTGCGGGTGCGAAGGTTAGGACTAGTACCAACTTATTTGCCCATTTAGGAACAACTTCTAAATTGAACAGATAAGCATCAGGTAGTTCATCAGACACTCCTTGCGGTGACTCTCCTGAAGTGATGCGAGAAAGGTGATCTGCTCGGAGGTGGGTTCTACCTTTTCTAACAACAACTTCAAAGTCATATTCCATTAGCAAAAGGAACCATCTTACTAGACGTCCTCTATTGCAAGGTTTATTGACCAAATATAAAAAAGCTTGATGATCAGTGAAAAACTTGAATTTGTTGGCCAATAAGTAGTGTCTAAACTTCTTCACAGCATACACCATGTCTAAACCTTCTCTCTCTGTTGTTGTATAATTTCTCTCAGTTGTAGTGAGCTGTCTACTAGCATATGCTATAGGCAAATCTAGATTTCCTTCACCTGTGGGTTGTGCTAGCGCACATCCTATGGCATGATTGGAGGCATCCACATGGACATGGAATGGCTTATTCCAATTAGGAGTGGTCAATATTGGTGCTATGCACAAACGTTTCTTCCACTCATTGAAGGAATTTTCACATTTGTCATTCCACTCAAAATTTGTCAACAAACCATAAAGAGGTTTAGCTATGATCGCATACATGTGGATAATCTACGATAATATCCACAATGTCCCATAAAGGCTTGTACTTATTTAACATTCCTGGCCTTGGCAACTCCACTATGGCTCGTACTTTGTCTTCATCTGTTGAGATTCCATTCTTAGAAACAATGTGACCTAAAATTTTACCTTTTCGTACCATGAACACACACTTTTCTAGGTTCAGACACACTCGATATTCTCTACACTTGTTGAAGATCTGTCTGAGCTCAGGGATGTGGTATCGTCTTTGTTGGGAATGAGCACATAAATCATCCACATATACTTCTAAGCTCTTCCGCAAGAACTCTTTGAAGACATGATACATGAGCCTTTGGAATGTTGCGGGTGCATTGGTGAGCCCAAATGGCATCACACAAAATGCAAAGATTCCCCACTCCGTGGTGAATGTTGTTTTGTGTTGATCTTCTGGGGCTATGGCTACTTGGTTGTAACCTGAAAATCCATCAAGGAAGCTATAAACTTCCTTGCCTACAACACGCTCCAGTAGATGTTCAGTGATTGAAAGTAGATAACTATCTCTGACCATGGCGGCATTAACTTTTTTAAGGTTAATACACACTTGCAACTTCCCATTCTTCTTGGGCACCACTACAATGGGGGACACCCATTCAGTATGCTCAATCTCATAGATAAATCCAGCTTCAATCAGCCTGTCAATTTCTTCTTTTATCTTGGCTGCATAAGTGTCATTATATGTGTAGGGCTTCTGTTTGGTGGGCTTGGCATCGGCAGTCACGGGGATCGTATGAGAGCATATTCTCGGATCTACCCCCTTCAAGTCTCTATAGTGCCACTCAAACACATCCCTATATTCCCTTAATAGAGCTACGAGCTCCATTTCTTCTCTTGCACTTAGGTCATCTCCTATATATGTGCATCTCTCTTCGTTCTCATCAATGGTCACCACAATCTTTTTGGTCTTTTCCTTATTATCATATGATTCTCCTATGATGGCCTCTCTTTTAGGTATTCGTACCAAAATTTTCCGGTCGTCAACTTCATATTTCTTGAAATTTTCTGGTACTTCGAACAATGATTCCTCCTCTTCTTGTTTCACTACTTTTCTTTTCTTTTTCTTTTGACTACTCTCATTACCATCCTTTGAGTTTACCGTTTTAATACTTGTGAGGTTCTTCTTCTTTTTGGGTAAGCACTCCTACGTCTTCTAGATAGTCCTGCTCTGAATTAAAGCAACTATCCATCACAATGGACTCTAGATCGTCGTCGTCCTCTTCCTCTTCTATGATATCATTAGGGTCACATTCTTCTAGCAATGGCTGACACATGAACACTGAGATATCATAACCCTCCTCATCACAATGAGGTGTCCACTTTTCTTCATTGACAGCAATGTCCATGGTGGCTAAGATTTCTGGCCAGCCATGAGGCTCAAATTCCTCATCTGGAAAGATCACCGGTGTATAGGTTGGGTCTTTTATTAGTCTATCTCCTGGAGAAGTTCCTTCTTCTCTCGCCTTTAAACGTTTTTCCTCTTCCTCAGCAACCTTGCACATCCACAAATGAGTATCTTCATGCAACCAGGATGGATTAGGTGAACTTCCAGAATGCACAGAGATAGAATCTTCTTTCGCTTTGAGGGTAGGATTCCACTATAGGGGTGGTACATCCCTGAAGGTGTAATCCTTCAAATTGACCTTGGTGCTGACCCCTAAGTGCTGTAAGTACAAGGAATTGGTGCCCCAATCTTGTACAATTTGGAGTTGTCGTAGGAAGGGTCTTCCTAGAAAATGTATGTTCAAACTCTACACCACAAGTGGTTAGAGTTATCCCTTCAAGCAATCCTAGAGGTCTTTCAAAATGACCTTCTTCCATTTGAAGCTTCATTCTAGTTGGTCTTAATGTGGGTTTGCCCCATGGCTTCCACAAGGAGGTGGTCACAATAACAACACCAGAAGTTGAATCTATGATTGCTTTGGTTGTGTAGCCTTGGTAGGTGATTGGAAGATAAGTATTACCTTCTTCACCCTCACACACGTCCCCTATTTTGTCTAGAGGTATCTTTGGTACTTTCTGCTTAGAGCCTCCTTTTGTCATATTGGAATCAAGTTCTGGGACCTGATCCTTCACATGATTCCATAGCTCATGTTTTGCTTTGATCAGCTCTTCTACAGTGAGACGACATTGAACCTTAGTGTTCTTCACGACATCAGTATTCCTTGGGACCACTGAGTCTTCATTTCTTACCAATATTGTGGGAGCTCTGATCTGAAGAGATTCAGATTCCTAGGTGCCAGTGAATTGTGGCAGCTCTTCTAAAGTATTAGACTCAAAATCTAATCTTTCATCTTCTTGTTGTTCTGCTTCATCTCCATAAATAGATGGAACGTCTTGGGGAAATTGATCATGAAGATCATCAATCTCTCGAATAGGAGGGGAATTACCCTTCTCCTTGGCCCATTTCTCCTCTTGTATTTCCCACAAGAACTCTTGAGAGTATTCTTGAATTGTAAGAGGTGTTCCAGCATCCATGGAATTAGGAACATAACTCTTGTCAGTGGTGAGCTTTCTCTTTCGAGAACTGGTTGAGCCTGAGGAGGTAAAGAAACTTGAGGTTTGGTTACCAACTGCTCTAATCTTTCTAGTAAGCCTTGGAAGTGCAAATCCGGTTTGACAGAGTTTGTCTGATTGAACTTTCGACTAGTCTCAAGCATAGCTTGAGCTAGTTCTACCATTTTCATGCACATTTTCTTCCGTTCAATCTCTAAGTTGGCTCTAGGGTAACTCTTGTCTAGGTTTGCAACTGTTGGCCCTTAAGTTGAGCTTGGAGGCCTTGAACATCATGTCCAAGCCTTCTGGTGTTGGATCTGTAAGAAGAGACCCTGGTTGCAGCCTATTTACAATGGGTGGTGGGTTGGGATGAGGTGGAGTGGATGGAGTTTTGGCATGCGAGGGACTTTGAGATGCACCGTCTTCTATTTTTGTTTTCGCTTCTTTCAGGCTTTCTTCGAGTTCCAATAACTTTTTATTCCACTTGCGATTGGCTATATGGTGCCTGATATTGTTGTTGTGGTCTATAGTATGGCTGTTGGTATTGGTTCTGATACCTACCTTGTTGGTAAGGTTGCTGATAATTCTGTCTAACAACCTGTAGCTCAGTGATGAGTAGCACCTCCTTTAATGTCAATCCGGGAAGACGTGAGGATGGTATGAAGACCTCGAGCAAGTGGCGGCACAAGTGCGTGAGTGAGAAGCACACAAGCATGCACACACATACACACACACGCGCACACAAGGCAAGACAAAGAGTGAGAATCAATGGAGCTTTTTAGATTACTTTCAATAGCTCTTACAAGTTCATTTCAATTACAATCTAACCTCAAAAATGAGCTCTCTAGCTCTTTTTATAGTTTTTGACTAGCTTTTGGCCCTGTCCAGACCTAGTGTCCGGCCTAGTTAAAAATTAGGTTCCAGGGCTTATTTGATGGCTCAAACGAAGTCTAAAAATTATGAAAATTGGTACGATGGTACTTCTAATACTCCTCAAGCTCGAGGACTCCTCGGCTTGCACAAAATGGAGTCTAACCTACCAAAAACGGAATTTACAATGTTTGTGTAGTGATTAAAATCACTTGAGTTGTACATAATCTAAGGAAAAAATGATCTGGCCTTGTTGCCGTATTGTGCATGATTCCTCTGTTGCTTTGTGTGCCAACACTCCCCCCTTCCTAGCGTCTGTCGCCCCTGACAGACCTTTGTTCGCGCGGGTGGTCGATGTAATATTGGATGACATTGGTGGCCAGTTCATGTTCTCCTATCCTTAAGCCTCTGGCTAGATCGGCTTCCAATGCCTCCCAATTTATTGCACCGGGGGTTTCTGGTTGCGGGGTGGTGTAGTACTCTGAATACATTGCTTGTTCACAAGCAAACAGTTGAAGTAGATGTGTCGGCTTTGGTGCGAAAATCTCCGAGTGGTACTCCCAGAAACCTGATCTGAACATTTCTTCGAAGGTCTGTTTGTAGCAGGCGGGGAGGTACTTGATTCGTGCATGCCAAGCGTAAGCCACACGGATACTGGGGGTGGTGCTCATGTCATACACCAAGTCGTAATTTCCATTGCTAAACCCCGGAAGACGTACCTGTGGTGCGGCTGCATTTCTAAAGGTCTTCAGCACTACTTGCATCATATCTAAGATTTTAAGCATCATTTGCGCTGCTACATCTTGCATGGGCTTCAAGCGCGGCATCCAGTGGCGAATGGTCCCCATCATATATGCTACCGATGGTGGTCCTTGTGGTGGCGCGATGTACGGGTAGTTCAGCCATTCCTTGCATTGCGCATTGTTCTGTACCTTGATATTAAATGCCTTCCACGACCTGCGGCGGGGGACTGGACCGTAGCATGGGTTGTACAGGAGGTGCAGCGGCGCGCTGTTCCATGTGCATAGCATTTCTGGATAAGTCTCTAAAAGTTTCTGCCGCCATGTTGGTTGACGAATCTTGCCTTTTCGCACCTCTGGAGGAAGGTCTTCGGGTTGAAATTGGGTCGCAAAAGTAGGAATCTGACCCATGACTCTTTGTATTTCAGCATTATAATCAGCCAGGAGAATATAATATGGCCTGTACTGGAGTTCCGATGAGAGGATCAGGCGTCTCGATGACAAGTTCTTGAAGTAATCTGATTGTAAAACAGTCTCCTCTATGACCCTCATAGCCTGATTTTGCACTACGGTGCGCTCTTCATGCGAGGTCCCTATTTCCTCCACTTGTCGTAACCATGGCGGCCGTGGTGCCTCGAACGTGTCCTGCGCTTCTTCTGTTTGTTGGCCTCCTGGGAATGGTTGCGGATCATATTCTTCATCAAACGTTTGTTCCACAGGAATTTGCACAACTTCTTCGTCCGTGGGAGCCTCCGGAGGGGAAGATGGCCTCTCATATTGTAGTAGGCGTGTCTGCAATTCAGTTACCTGTTGCTGGAGATCTTTTATGGCCTCTGCGTCGGAGGGAAGCGAAGCTGCAGAGGGGGTGGTTGGAGGGGCAGCTGTTGGGCCTTGTTGGTGTTCCTGCTTCAGTTGTCCTAGCTCCTCCGATAGCTTATCATGTGCTTCGAGTAGCATGGCATAATCTTCCAATATAATCTTGATGTTATCGGGGGTCACTGCTTGAAACTTGGATGGGCTGATGGGTGCCCCCGGTGTGCTCTCAATAGCTGCCTCCAGGTTCTCTTGATTTTGTATTTGCAAACGTCTGTTCTCTTCCTGAGCAGCCGCAAGATGGCGTTTAAGTAGCGCCATATTTCGCTGAAGTTTTGAGTTGCGTTCCAGTTGTGTCCGTAGGTGACTTTCTACCACCTGCACTGCTTCCTGATCTACGTTCTGTAGCTGTACTTCCAATATATTGTGGGCTTCTTGTAGGGTGTGGAACTGTGTGTGGAGGCGAGTGTTCTCCTCCTCTAGTACCGCAAGGCGGAGCTGTAGTGTCGCTGAGTGCTCTTGCAGGCGTGCGTTTTGTTGCTGAAGCTGAATGTAATCTGTTCTTAAATTTGATATACAAGCCAACATGGTGTCCAATGCATTACCTATAGATGAGTGGGGGGTGTTTACCGTGGAAGATGCATGGGAAGGGAATTGGGGAAGGGAGACAGTGAATGATGTGTCTACGAAAGTTGTGTGTGTGGGTGTAATTGGTGGAGGGGGAATGGGAGGAGGTGAACCCGCGGGTGGAGGTGCCGTGGGTGGTGAAATGTCCATTCCTTCAGGAGTGGGTGTTAGTGTGGGACCTGCCATATACACTGGTATGGTAGGTGGTGTGTGTGTGGAAGTGGTGAATAGATGTGAAGTGGGGTGAGGAGCTGAAAAGACAGGGAATGGTTGAGGGCCTGGTTGAAAAGCCCTAGCAAAGATGTCCTGGAGGGATTGTAGAAATGGAGAGAGGGATATCGGGGGTTGGGGTCGTAAAGTTGAGGAGGGCTGAAAGGGTTGCGTGGTAGCAGGGAAGCCCATGAAAGTGGATCTAGGGTCAGGATGACCCGTGGCTGAGGGCGTTGGGGATGGTTGCCCTAGGGCAGGGTCTAGGAGGGGTTCGGCGGATTGTGTAGTGTTGGGGTTGCCTTCGAAGATAGGATTATCAGTGGTAGAGAATAGGGTGGCACTGGAGATCGGAGTACGGAAGATGAAGGTGGGGTCGGTGGGTTGATTAGTCGATGTGGTTTCTACTGTTTCTCCTCTAGGAGGTGATGGCGGGGGAGTAGGTGGTAGTGGTTCGGTGGACTCCTCATGGGTGGCTGGGTGCTGTTGGCTAGCTGTCTGGGAGGTTGTTCTGATAGTTTCAGGTGTAGTAGTCGGCTCTTCTGCAACTGTAACGGGAATTTGTATATTTTTACCTGGGCGAGGTCGTGTCTGGAACCTTCGTGGGTCATATTGAACTGAAGGCCTCTGAATGGCAGTGCGCACAGCTTCTACAACTCCATATGTTTCTGCCATTAATAAGAGACCTTCCCTGTACTCTGAGTCAACTCCCGCTTCTTCCAACAACTGAGTCATAAGTACTCTGCTGCTCTGTTCAGTGAGTAATTGCTGCGATCGTACTCTTTCCATAATCTGATACAGCCTTCGGAGTTCTGCTGTATATGCTGGGGCTTCAGTGGTCTCTTCTTCATACACTTCTTCTTCTTCTGGGTGTCCGTGTTGTTGACTTTGCTGAGCGTCACTCCAATGGACATGTCTACCGTCTGTAGACCTTCGTCTTCTTCGTGAGGATGTGCCCTGCTCCTCTGCCTCTGAATAAAACTCCACATCAGAGAATTGTGTGCTTTGTAGGAATGCTTCGAAATCCTGGGGGTCCAGTCCTTCAGCCTCTCCAGTGGCAGCAAATTCGAATTCAGGTGTAACAGGAGGAGCCGATGGGGTCGGTTGTGCCGTAGTGTCAGATTCCGACCTGGGTATCCTAATGGTAAAGGGGGGTACGGTGCCCTCTCTTAATGGTGATGCCTCAGGAGTAGTCAGGACTTCCCTTGTTTGGACACAAGGGATCGCGCCCCTCATGCGCTTGGACTGATGTGTGGATGTCTTGAGCCTTTTAAACATTTGTAATTGTGCACAAGTTAAGGCACGCTCAATGGGGACATCATATGCCAAGCATCGATAAATGATGCGTGTGAGTGCGCAGCATCCGTTCACCACTAATTTCCTAGATGCCCGTTTGTTTGCTTCATACAACTGATCTATAATCCACACTGGTAGCTTAATAGGTAACGCACCTGCTGCCGCCAAGTAGAGAGCAAACCAGATCTTCTTGTGTGGTTGCGTGAATCGGTCTTGACCGGGGAAGGCGAAGTGTTGCATGCACATTCGGAGAGGGATGGACACATTTGGGGTGAGTGCTGCCATGTCTTTCAGCTTCACTACTTTCCTGTCCTTCATGTTGGTGGGAACGAGAGCATCCTTTTCTGAGGGTACATGCGTGCCATGCATATTTAAAGCATCACTTACCAACTCCACAGTAAGCTCAAACCTCTTCAACTCGTTGTTGCCCAGCAATGAAGGGAGAACAAATGATCCGGGTTGGTCCTTATCTTCATTAGCTTGTAATGTGGAGACCAAATAGTAACATCGGAGGAGATCGGGTTTAGGTAGTGGGGCTTCAAAATATTCCGCCAATCCTGCTCGTTGCCATATGATCTGTAGATCTTCTGTGTTCTGTAAAGTCTCGAACTCTTTGGAGAAAAATTGGAATCGCACCCATGATCTGTCATACTCGCATTTAGACTCCCAGATATACTTGGCCTCACCTAATGGACCGGGCATGCCATTGAACCAATGAGAATTCGCATGAACTCTTTCCGTGATGCCTGTAGGTGGATCCGGCACCGGGAGTTGCTGAAGGTGTTGCATCTCCTCTGGTCGTTCGGTCGGAAGCACGTCCACAGGTAGGCTATCCACATCAATTCCTGCAGTAAGTATCCCTGCTTGTGAGCCCGAACCTGTCGCTTCTGCCATTTTTCTTCTTGCTTTCTGATTCTGTGAGAATATAGAATCATGTGTTAACATCGTAATGGACAAAATAAATCCGTTGTTGTCCCCGTTACAACATTAACATGAGGTAGATGGTGAGTTAGTGGTTAGTAAGTGCACGAAGACAGTGAGTGTAGTTAACGTTTGTGTATTCCTAGGAGACTAATGCCGTTAGTAAGTGGGGTGAATTTACAAATCGGGGTCGGGGGGTTTATTACAGATCTTAGACTGCCAAATGCAGTGGATGGGCTTTGCTTTCGGTTTCGTAGAGACTCCAGAGAGTTGTGTCGGTGTCGCTGTTTGGGAATGGGGCCTTTTAGGGACCCACTTATAAGTGATTACATGCATACTCATGGGTCTTTGTGTGTTCCTAAGTGTTGAGCACGAGGGAATTCTGGTGGTACTCGTAGATGGGTTATGCTGCAAAGGTTGCGGCCTTGGCTTAACTACTTGTGCCCGCAAGCAAGCCTTAGGCACCCAAATTTGTCTAGATTGTGGGCTTGCCTTCATCGACTTCTTGGGCACCCAAATAGATTTTACTTTAGCAGAAGAATTCCTGAAAGACTTCTTATTAGCGTCGTGTTGTTGGCTACTAATAAGAGGCTTTGCCCGTGTGGTTGACGGTGGTGCAACCGGTCGTTCGCCTTTCCGCACCCACACCTGGTTTCTTTTCTGGGACATTCTGCTGCGCAGGTACTTTTGATCTCGGACATAGGTAGTACTCGGCTTCTTCTGCTTGTGATCCGCCTTTGGTTGCTGCCTCCTTCTGGCCTTTGGAAAAGAAGGGAGTTCCGTTGCATCCCTGACTCCTTTTTTGCAAATATCATTCCTCTGCAACACAGGGTTTTGAACAAGAACAGCATGGTCATCTTCATGTGTACCCCTGGAAGGACCAGGAGTCTGTGCCTTTCCTAGTTCCTTGAGTGCTCGATTGTCTAATTCTACTGTAACTCGACTATGATTGACCCAAACCTGGAGAAGTCCACTTCTTAGGTTTAAGTTAATTGCTTGGTCATAGATCCAATCTTGACCCAAGACTAGAGGTTCAGTGAGATCCTCATCTTGACACACCAGTACTTTAACTGTCATTGCCTCATCATGAATGTAAAGGGGAAGTTCCGCCTCGCCCATGCAAGGGGTTTCCACTCCTCCCAATCCTATAAGATATGCTTCCACAGGATTGACAGTCAATTGTAATTCTTGGCAGTAAGACAATTTAACAGCACTAGTGGCTGCTCCTGAGTCAATCAAGGCTCTTACGGTCCTTGCACTCTTTCCTCGTCCCATATCTATGGTTATGAAAGGACGTCTATCGATTATTCTATGCGAGCTTGTTCCTGCAACTTCACACATGGCCATGGGACATCCTTGGTCTGCATAGTCATTCGCTCCAGGCTGATCTCTACCTTGCCTTCGTAATTTCATCCTTCTGATGCGTTCTAAAGCTTCAGCTTGAGCTTCTTCTCGAACTCGCTTTTCTTCCTCTTTGCGTTTCTTAGCAGTGTTGAGTCGACTGAGCATTTCCTCCGTAAGGGGTTCCTGATACAACTTGACTCTGCAACCGCTAATATAATTTGGGAGAACATCACCCTCTAATGTGGCCAATTGTACTGCTCCGCTCGTGGAGATCCTATTGATGATCATAGGTCCGTAGCCTCTCTTTTCTAGCTTCCTCGCGTGTTGTTTTAGTGTATAGACTAAGACTAGATCTCCTGCTTTCAAGCCTTTATCCCTCACGTGGGCATCAAAGTATGCCTTCTGTCTCTTCTTGGCTGCATATATCCCTGCAGCGGCTCTCAGTCTTGTTTCTCCTAATCGTTCAAGGTCAAAGATCCTAGAGGAGAGCTCATGACCTGTCCATTCGTGCTCTCGTGCTACTCTCAATGTAGGGATCAAGAAGTCCAAGGGTAACACAGCGTTTTGACCGAATACCATCTGAAAGGGAGTGGCTTGGAGTACCGTTTTGTAGGCCACTCGGTATGCCCAAACAGCATGGTGTAGCTGTTTGTCCCAATCAGAGCGTTTAGTGTTCACTAATTTCGTCAGTACATTGCATAAAATCTTATTAGTGCTCTCAGCTTGACCATTAGCTTGAGGGTGATAAGGGGCAGACTTCTTGTGTATTACCAAGAATTCTCGGAGTAGATTTTCAATCACTTCGTTCAAGAAATGAGTGCCTCTATCACTTACAAGCTCTATGGGTAGCCCATATCTCGTGAATACATTCTCAAACAAGAATTTGGCAGTTGTTTGAGCATCGTTCTTGGTTGTAGCTTTTACCTCTACCCACTTGGTGAGATAATCTGTTGCCACAATGATGTATTCCGCATGAGAACCCTTAGCTGGGGGATTAATAGGACCTACGAAGTCTATTCCCCACTTAGAGAATGCACGTCCACCCATCATAGGTTTCAGTGGCATCTCATCTTTGCGTATAGGATACTGAGTCCTCTGACATACATCACACCGTTTCACATAGGTATGTGCATCCATGTGAAGGGTAGGCCACCAGAAGCCCGCAAATAGTATCGCTTTGATCACCCGATCTGGTCCAAAGTGTCCTCCTGCTACCCCTTGGTGAGCAGTTTCCAAGATCTTGAGATATTCACTTTCATGGACACACAGTCTCAGGTAACCATCCTTACCGCGTTTGTATAGATTATCACCAATGAGTGAGTAATCCAAGGCTTCTTGTTCTAAACTCCTTTTCCTAGCCAGAGTCATGTCTGGGGGGAAAGTGTTTGTCCTCAGGAATGATACTAGTGGTTCGCTCCAATCTGGCACAATGGATACTTGATAAAGAGTGGCATGTTCCACCGGTGGTTTAGTGCAACAGATTGGGCATTCCTTGCACAACTTTTGGACATCAGCTTCCATAGTTGGCCAATGCACTCCGAATCTCTTTAGAGTCTGCAAAGTTCTTTGCTTTGAATGGTGTTGCTCTAATGCACCTACATGTGCTAGTTGCAACCATTTAGCGTACTCATCCTCTTCTACGCAACAAGCCAAGATCCCTTGATCTGTGTGCTTGTACATGCTTCCGGCCATGATGTGATACTTTTGGGCTTTTACAACCTCTCTATTCCGTGTGTTCACCACTGGATGGTTAGGCCCGTATGTCAAGACTGGTACCAAAGGCTTAGCCCACTGCGGCACAACTTCCAAATTAAACAAGTAAGCATCAGGAAGGTCATCTGACACTCCTTGTGGGGCTTCTCCCGATGTGAGCCTAGAGAGATGATCAGCTCTCAAATGAGTTCTACCTTTTCTTACCACAACCTCAAAATCATATTCCATTAGCAGGAGAAACCATCTTACTAATCTTCCCGTACTGCATGGCTTGTTTACTAAGTACAACAATGCCTGATGGTCCGTAAAAAATTTAAACTTATTTGCAAGCAAATAATGTCTAAACTTTTTAACTGCATATACCATGCCTAATCCTTCTCGTTCAGTAGTGGTATAATTTCGTTCAGCCGCATTCAATTGTCTACTGGCATAGGCAATTGGAAGATCCATATTACCTTCACCAGTAGGTTGTGCGAGCACACATCCAATAGCATAATTGGATGCATCCACATGAACATGGAATGGCTTATTCCAATCTGGTGTGGTCAAGATTGGCGCTGAACATAATCTTCGTTTAAGCTCTTGGAAGGAATTCTCACATTCATCCGTCCATTCAAAGTTTGTCAGAAGTCCGTACATGGGCTTTGCAATGACAGCGTACATGTGTATAAATCGTCGATAATAGCCACAATGCCCCATGAAAGCTTGTACTTCCTTGACATTCTTTGGCCTAGGTAACTCTGCTATGGCTCTCACTTTCTCCTCGTCAGTAGATATGCCATTCTTTGACACTATGTGTCCTAGAATCTTACCTTGCCTAACCATAAAAACGCACTTTTCTGGGTTCAGGCAGACTTGGTACTCTCTACATTTGTCAAAGATTTGTCTGAGTTCAGGAATATGAGTTTGTCTAACATTGGAATGAGCGCAAAGGTCATCAACATAGACTTCTAAACTCTTCCTCAGGAACTCCTTAAACACATGGCACATCAGCCTCTGGAAGGTAGCTGGTGCATTGGTAAGCCCAAATGGCATTACTCTAAAAGCAAAAATGCCCCATTCTGTGGCAAAGGCTGTCTTATGCTGATCCTCTGGAGCTATGGCTACTTGATTGTAGCCCGAAAATCCATCAAGGAAGCTGTACACTTCCTTGCCTGCCACTCTTTCTAAGAGATGTTCTGTGATGGGAAGCGGATAGTTATCTCGAATCGTGGCGGCATTAACCTTTTTCAAGTTAATGCACACACGCAGCTTGCCATTCTTCTTGGGCACCACTACGATGGGGGATACCCATTCAGTGTGCTCAATTTCATAGATAAATCCGGCTTCGACCAGTCTATCTATCTCTTCCTTGATCTTAGCAGCATAGTTATCGTTATATGTATAAGGCTTTTGCTTAGAGGGTTTAGCATCTGAGGTCATGGGAATGGTGTGTGAGCATATATCTGGGTCAACCCCTTTCAAATCCTTGTAACTCCAAGCGAATACATCTCTGTATTCTCTTAGCAAGGCAATCAAATCGTGCTCTTCTTCTTCTGTCAGGTCATGGCCTATATACGTGCATCTCTCCTCTCCTTCTTCTAGGGCCACTACTATTTTTTTGGTGGTTTCTTTGTTATCATAGGCCTCTCCTGATTGTGCCTCTCGTTTAGGCATTCTTATCATGACTCTCCTGTTATCTATCTCATACTTCTTAAAATTTTCTGGGACCTCAAACAAAGATTCTTCTTCTTCTGGTAAGGCTTCTCTCTTCTTTCGTTTCTTTCCTTCTTCGTTAGGGGTCACATGTGTTGCTAATCTTACGTCATTTGTCAGCTCTCCATGCCTCTGGGTTTGAAATTCTACCTCATGGAAGTATTCTTCATCTGATGCAAATGGTGGGTCCATAATGATTGACTCTAGATCGGAGTCACTTGCATCCTCAAATGCATCAGGGCTAGGTTCGCATTCTTCTAGAACTGCCTCTCCCATGATTGGCTCTATGGAGAAGACTGAAATGTCATAGCCATCCTCATCACAGTGAGGTGTCCATTGTTCTTCATTGATGGCTACGTCCATTGTTGCTAAAATTTCTGCCCAACCGTGAGGTTCAAATTCTTCGTCTGGAAAAACTACAGGTGCATAGGCTGGGTCTTGGATTGATCTATGGGTTTCTTTCGCACCTACCTCTCTGGCCTTTTCTCTCTTCTCTTCCTCTACTGCTACCTTGCACATCCATAAGTGGGTGTCTTCATGCATCCATGAGGATCCAGATTCTATGGAATGCACAGATTCTGTGTCATCTTTAGCTCTATGGATGGGATTCCACTGGATAGGAGGGACATCTCTATGAGAATAATCCTTGAGATTGACTTTGGTCGTAACACCCAAGTGTTGCAAATACAAGGAGTTGGTTCCCCAATCCTGTACCACTTGCAACTGTCGCATAAATGGTCTTCCTAAAATCATCTCATAAGCATGATTTTTGCTGAAGTCACATATAGCAAAGCTATGCTCAAACTCAACACCACAAGTGGTGAGAGTTATTCCTTCCAGCAATCCTAGGGGTCTCTCTATGTGACCATCGGCCATTTGCAATTTCATTCTCGTCGGCCTGAGTGCCGGCTTGCCCCAACGCTTCCAAAGGGAAGTAGTGGCAATTGCAACTCCTGCACCTGAGTCTAAAATTGCCTTGGTGGTGTACTCTTGGTAGGTGATGGGAAGATAGGTGTTCCCTTCTTCGCCTTCACACATATCCCCTATCTTATCCAAGGGAATTTCTGGCACTGTCCTATGGGATCCTACCTGGGAACGAGGTTTTGCTATCTCTGGTACTTGTTTGGCTACATGTTTCCATAATTCAGGTCTAACCTTGAGTAGCTCTTCTAACTTGAGATTACACTGCACATTAGTGTTCTTCACTACCTCTGTGTTCCTAGGAATGACTGAGTCGTCGTTCCTTACCATGACTGTGGGTGCTCTCATACATGTGGACTTTGCTTCCCATGGGCCTGTGAAGTGGGGTAGCTCTTGTATGGAATTAGACTCAAAGTCTAATCTCTCGTGAGACTGAACACTCTCATGCTCCCCGTAAATAGATGGGATGTCTTGTGGGAATTGGTCGTGTGCATCGTCCACAAGTTCAAAAGGAGGGGCGACCTCGCTTTCGTTATCCCATTTGTCTTCTTGAATCTCTCGTAGGAAGTCTGGTGCAAACCGATTCATAGAAGAAGAAGTGTCTGGCTCCGTAGAATTGGGCGCATAAGCAACTTGTGAAGGAGGGCTGATTCTATTGTTGACTCTCTCCTCGTTCTCGCGAATGGCTGGAGCACAAGCTTCTTGGGGAGGATTACTTATTCTATTACTTTTCCGAACAGGCTCATACGCTCTCTGGAAAGGAATGTGGGTTACCTGTGGAGGTACATATGCTTTCGAGGGAGGCTCTTGTGACCTTTGGGGAGGAAGATAGGCTCCTTGAGGAGGCACATGGGCTTCCTGAAGAGGCTGGCTTACCCGTTCTCTTGCCCTTTCCTTTCTTTGAGGGGTAGGTTCCTTTTCTGGCTGTGCTATTGGCCTCTCTATTCTTTCTAAGGAGGGGAAGTTGTCCGGTTTAGGGGCATTGGCCACATACACTTCTGATTGGGAATGATTCCTGTTTTTGCTTGCTTCTTCTTGGTCTTGATTTTTTTCTTCCTTGTCAGATCTTGCAATTATCCTCTCTAACTTCTCTAGGAATCCATCCAAGTGTAATTGCGTTTTGGCTGAGCCTGAGTAATTGAAAAGGCGACTAGCTTCAAACATAGTCTGAGCCAATGCGACCATTTTCGCGCATAGTTTGGTTCTTTCTATCTCTAGGTCAGCTCTAGGATAGCACTTGTCATGATCCGTGACATTTGGCCCTTCTTGGATTCTGGCCTGATATGCCTTAAGCATCATGTCTATGTCTTCGGGAGTGGGATCAGCTAAGACTGATCCTGTTTGGGGTGGTGGGTGGGTTACGTGGGGTGTCTTAGAGGGTGAAGGGATGGAGGGTGATGGGGATGGTAGCGGTGGGAATGTGTGAGAGTGCGGTTGAGACGTGATCTCTATGATTTTAGCCTTGGTTTCTCGTAGACTTTCCTCAAGTTCACTCATCTTCTTTGCCCATTGCCTTTTCATGCGTTCGCGGCTATCTTTCCAAGCTCTTGTTCTCTTTTTATTTTGGCTCTCAGTATCGCTAGCATCTAGGCTCTTTTCCTGGCCTACCCCTTGGTTTTGCTGCAATGCCTGAGCCCTAGTGACTACCTGTACTGGTGCAGTGGAAGTGACGCTTCCTGAGGAGTCTACCACTAACCCAACAACGTTGATAGGGGTGATTTTTGGCATGCTATTGGGGTTCTTTGGGCAATCTCGTAAGAGATGCTCTTTTCCGCAATCTTGGCAGAAGCCTTGGATCGTCACCGACTGGGTTTGCGTAGGTGGAGGCAAGGGACAATCACGAATGAGGTGATCTCCTTGGCATCTGTAGCACGGTCCTCTAGGAAATGGTGGTCGTACTTGCCTAGGTTGAGGTCTAGGGTTGGGGTTTGTATACATGATGTTCGTGTAATCTGACTCCCAACTAGGTTCGTTCGACTCTTCACCATAGTAGGACTCTCCATGTTCTGGGGACTGCATGTAGTAAGCCTGGGGGCTATCCACATGGGTAGAATCAAAACTATGGTCACTTGGGTCATTTTCAGAGATCAAGGATGTTACAGGGACTATAGCTCTATTCAGGTTCTCTTCTGCAGCAGCATACTTTACCGGAATCACATTAGCTGGGGCTGGGGTTTGTTGTGCTAGCACAGGCTGAGGCCTTTGTTGGTTTTGATATTGAGGTTGGAAATTTTGTTGTGGCCTGCCATATGGTTGTGGAGGGTACTGGTTCTGGTATCTGCCTTGTTGGTAGGGCTGAGGGTAGGGTTGTCTAACCGCCTGCTTGTTGTATGGGCAGTCGTGTGCGGTGTGGTTGGTGTATCTCCGTTCTATGGTGCAGTACTGGCTACTAGGGTTTACTTGGGGTTGAGCCATAATGGGACAGACGTTCGCCATATGGTCACCACCGCATGTATAGCACCTTTTCACAGGAGCAAACCTTGGAATTTGTTTGCTAGTCACACCTAATTTCTGAGCTACTTTTTCGGCCAGTTCCTCAATTGATGTGGCTTGTGTGGAAGATTGACTAGATGCACTATCTGAATCTTTGTAAATTTTGGACAGCTCTAGCTCTTCTCCTAGGTTATCTTCAATGTCAATGCACATACGTACACACTCTTCTATAGTCCTAGGGTCTTTCAGATACACATAGGATCTCAATTTTGGACTCAACAATCCGTCAAGGAATAAGGCTACTTGTTTAGCAGATGTGGGTAGCTCCGAAATAGGGCACCTTTCAAGATATTGTCTAAATCTTCTTCCGGCAAGTCTCACAGTCTCTTGAGGGGTTTGTTTGAAGCTGTGAATCAGTGAGGAGGTGTTGTGCCTTATGCCACTCTTGGAGAACTCAATAATAAATGCTTCTAGGAGTTGGTCTATGCTCCTGAACTGGCGCTCATCCAATGGTTGAAACCATGTAAGTGCCGTATTCCTTAGGGTTAGACCGAAGGCATTGTACTGTGTGAATAGATCCTCAACCTGTTCCGCCCTCAAGACTTGCTTGAACTCCGCCACATGATCATAGGGATCTCCTGTGCCGTCAAAATAATTCTTCATGGACTTAACTAGCTGGGTGGGTCTCAAAGTTCTTGTGTGCTCTCTAGGCCTCGGCAGAGGGAATCCATCTACATTTCTTTGGTTCCTGTGGGCTCTATGCATCTCGGGTTCTACCCTATTCGTCTCGGTTCTCGTTCTTTCTCTGCCCACTGGATTGGCAAAACTTACCTCTGGTCTATCTTTACTTCTGTCTCTTTGCATACCATGAGCCTGGGATGTTCCAGCACCAGGGTGACCATAGGCTACATTTGATCTTGGTTGGGGGAAAATGAATTCGCCCTTCCAAGTGTAAGCATGCCTATCATTTTCTGTTACCACAAAGATCCGTTCTGAAGCATGATCTAAGTAGGTCACTCTGCCTGGGCTATCCGGATCCTTAAACTCATAGATCATGATATTTCCTATGTCTGTTGGCTGATTAGACTTATACCTCCAAAAGGCTTCATCAGTTTCTCGATTAAGGAGCAGCTCTATGCTCTTGTTGTCTTGAGGGACCCATTCAGGCGTGATAATCCTAGTGAGAACTGATTTACCTCGAGGGGTTCTAGGTTCCGCACCCATGTTCCCTTGTTCCAGGTCCCCTAAGTCCGCTTCTGAGATTACGTTCCCAAAGTCATCTGTCCTATCAGGGTGACTAGTGACTACATATATAGTTCCTTCTTTGTCCAGGTATGCACCATTTTCAAACTTGACAGCTGGGTGCTCTAGTCCAATGGATTGATCAGGGTTTTTAATCTGGACCACAGATCTTCCTAGGCCATCCTCATAGATGCTCGCACCTAATCGGTTGGTCCTAAGGTATTCCAGCTGTGTTTTGTAAGGGCCTTCTACCCTGTACAAATAAGGCACACCTGAACTTCCCGTAGGCCTGTCCATGCCTTGAGACATCTCTGACTCACTGGTATCAGAGCTAGGGTAATGAGAGTGGCGACTCAACTGCTGGGCCCAAGACCTTGCAGTGTGGTTGACACTAGCCTCTGAAGACCTAAGGCTTTGTCTTTCTCTTGCTAGGTGTCGTCCTGATCTAAGGTTCATATGCCTAACTGATTAGCCCAATTTTTTTTCCAGAGTACAACCTCGTTGCCGATCAATTGGTACCAGTCACTTGATTCTTTTTAGTTATTCCTCGTGTTTAAAGTCTTGTCTGCTATTACGTCGTCAGGAATGCTTGAATGTTCTTCGTACTCTCAGGTTGATCGTTCCACGTAGGTTCTTTCCTTTATGTTGTCGACAGTACAGAGGTTAAGTTTTTAGCTTGAACTTGAGTTTTTAGGTAGTCTTCAACTTGATAGTGGCCTATCGTCGCCCTGACTTACTCCTACTTCTAATCGCTCTTAGCCTAGGCTAGGAATTGACGAAGAGGAGTTGAGAATATTCCGACCTTTCTTGCCGAACCTTGCTCTTTAGTGCTCGAGAAGTGGATTCTCAAGCGTGTGCCACACCCTTGCTTGGATACTCTCAATTGCTTCTCAATAGGCCTGCATAAATCTCAAGATTAGCTCCACGTAGACCTTTCAATTGACAGACAATTTATTTCAGACACTTTTTTAATGACCCTTATTCCCCCTTTTGCTTTGTTAGAAATTTACTCTAGAGCTCCCTTGGTGTTCCTACCCCTCAGTATGTCAATTTCCAAATATCCTATCTGAAAATCAACGCATTGTTCTTATAAAAAACAGTTGAGGGCGTGTAGTATATGTCACGAGCTTTCCGACAAGCCCTAGAGCTCAGAAAATGGATTTCGTATGAAAAAGTTATGACCGTTCAGGGTTTAGGGGGTTAAATAGACAAACAGATACTATCAGGGATTTTAATGCATTTTCTAAGGCCTTTGTAAGTAGATGAGTACATGAAAGTGCAAATATGCCCAAAATTTAGCCTAAATTTACCAAAAATTCACCCTTAATTTTTGCCGAAAATGCCTGTCTATCGCGATAGACGGTGTCTGTCGCGATAGACACAATCTATCGTGGGGGCTGTCTGTCGCGATAGACGGTGTCTGTCGCGATAGACGGTGTCTATCGTGGGGGCTGTCTGTCGCGATAGACGGTGTCTGTCGCGATAGACGGTGTCTATCGTGGATTTCTGTCTGTCGCGATAGACGGTGTCTGTCGCGATAGACGGTGTCTATCGTGGGTTTCTGTCTGTCGCGATAGACGGTGTCTGTCGCGATAGACGGTGTCTATCGTGGGGGCTGTCTGTCGCGATAGACGGTGTCTGTCGCGATAGACGGTGTCTATCGTGGATTTCTGTCTGTCGCGATAGACGGTGTCTGTCGCGATAGACGGTGTCTATCGTGGATTTCTGTCTGTCGCGATAGACGGTGTCTGTCGCGATAGACGGTGTCTATCGTGGGGGCTGTCTGTCGCGATAGACGGTGTCTATCGTGGATTTCTGTCTGTCGCGATAGACGGTGTCTGTCGCGATAGACGGTGTCTGTCGCGATAGACTGAAAAAATGCAAATTTTTGAAAAACTTCTAGTGATCTAGAGTGCCCACAAGGTGTAGGTTACAGTGGTAATCATGCATTCACAAAATGTTAAGATTTTCTGTCTGTCGCGATAGACAGAGACTGTCGTCCCGGGACCTGTGCAGAGCCTGTCGTACCTGCGCACACTGCTGGGGATGATGGTACAGCAAAAAACCTGCAAAATAGCTCAGAAAACATGCAAAAACAGCACATGCAAGTTCGCTCTCTCGCTCTCTCTCACAAGTGAAATGAGGGAAATGAGGTGGAGGTGGGGATATAGTCAAAAAACTGAAATTTTCGCGATGATGGAGATGGACGTGGGAGATGGTGATGATGATGATGGTGAGGAAAGTAAAAGAAAATCGATGAGAGTGAAGAAAATACCTACAACTCCAACGCGTCAACTCTACGTCTTACCATCACACGCTCGTCCTCAAAGCTCGATCCCCGGCAACGGCGCCAAAATTTGGTGTAGCTCAGTGATGAGTAGCACCTCCTTTAATGTCAATCCGGGAAGACGTGAGGATGGTATGAAGACCTCGAGCAAGTGGCGGCACAAGTGCGTGAGTGAGAAGCACACAAGCATGCACACACATACACACACACGCGCACACAAGGCAAGACAAAGAGTGAGAATCAATGGAGCTTTTTAGATTACTTTCAATAGCTCTTACAAGTTCATTTCAATTACAATCTAACCTCAAAAATGAGCTCTCTAGCTCTTTTTATAGTTTTTGACTAGCTTTTGGCCCTGTCCAGACCTAGTGTCCGGCCTAGTTAAAAATTAGGTTCCAGGGCTTATTTGATGGCTCAAACGAAGTCTAAAAATTATGAAAATTGGTACGATGGTACTTCTAATACTCCTCAAGTTCGAGGACTCCTCGGCTTGCACAAAATGGAGTCTAACCTACCAAAAACGGAATTTACAATGTTTGTGTAGTGATTAAAATCACTTGAGTTGTACATAATCTAAGGAAAAAATGATCTGGCCTTGTTGCCGTATTGTGCATGATTCCTCTGTTGCTTTGTGTGCCAACACAACCTGTCTATTGTATGGGCAATCTTGAGCCATGTGGTTCGTGTATTTTCTCTCAACTATGCAATATGGAGCATTCCTTTCTCTCATGTTCTGGTTGTGCAATGGGCATAGATTAGCCATGTGGTCGCCTCCGCAAGTATAACACCGATTCAATGAGGTGACTCTTGGTATTTGTCTATTTTGAACTCCTAGCTTCTTGGCAACTTGCTTTGCTATCTCATCTAGCTCAGTGGAGGCTCTAGAGGTATGACTAGTAGAACTATCAGAGTCTTTATAGAGTTTGGATAGTCCTAACTCCTCACCCAAGTTGTGTTCTATGTCAATGCAGGTCCGCACACACTCCTCTATGCTTCTAGGCTCTTTCAAATACACATATGATCTTAACTTGGTGCTTAGTAAGCCATCTAAGAACAAGGCCAGTTGTTTGGCTGGTGTGGGTAACTTTGGAGCAAGGCATCTTTCTAGGTACTGTCTAAACCTTCTTCCTGCTAGTCGCACTATTTCTTGGGGTGTCTGCTTGAAGTTGTGGATCAAAGATGATGTTTTATGCCTGATACCACTCTTGGAAAATTCTACGATGAATTCATCTAGCAGTTGACCTATCTCACGATAGTTGCGACTACTTAGTGGTTGAAACCAAGCTAAGGCAGTGCCCTTGAGAGTCAAACCAAATGCCTTGTACTGGGTGAACAAATCCTCAACGTGTTCAGCTCTTAACACTTGTTTGAACTCGGCCACATGATCATAAGGATCTCTTGTCCTGTCAAAATAATTCTTCATTGCCTTGATCACTTGAGTGGGTCTAAGGGTTCTTGGGTTCTCTCAAGGTCTAGGCAATGGAAAATCATGTTCATCTCTTTGTTGCCTATGTGCTTGATGTCTCTCTCTTTCACGTCTTTCATTTTCAAATCCTGATCTATTTTTGCCCATAGTGTGTGCATAACTTACCTCAGGTCTCTCTCTAGTTCTTTCTCTCTCGGCTTCATGAGCTTGGGATGATCCTACTCCTTGGAGGCCACGGGAAACATTGGATCTTGGTGGAGGGAAAATCAATTCACTCTTCCAAGTATATGCATGTCTATCATGTTCTGTTACCAAGAACATTTTCTCTGATGTGTTATCCAGGTAGACAACTTTGTCTGGTGTCTCTGGATCCTTAAACTCGTAGATGATGACTATGCCCAATTGGCTAGGTTGATCTGGCTTGAATCTCCAAAGGGCTTCTTCTGTTTCTCTATTCAAGAATAGTTCTATGCTTTTGTTATCTTGAGGGATTCAATCTGGAGTGATCACTCTGGTCAAAACTGACTTACCTCTAGGAGTCTGGGGTCCTTGTCCTACATTTCCTTGTTCTAGGTCTCCTATCTCATTCTCAGGAATGATATTTCCAAACTCATCGGTCCTATCTGGTAGGTTGGTGACCACATACATGGTTCCTTCCTTATCAATGTATGAACCCTCTTCGAACTTGACTTCTGGTTGTTCAAGTCCAAAGGGTTGATCTGGATTTTTGAGTTGGACCACTGATCACCTTAGGCCATCCTCATAGATGCGAGCACCTAATCGATTAGTCCGAATATTCCAACTATGTCTTATATGGACCTTCTGGTGTTTGTAGATAGGCAGTTCCTGAGCCACCTGCAAGTTTCCCCATGCTAAAAGACATTTCTGAGTCACTTGTGTCTGAACTTAGTACGTAAGGATGACCACTTAGTTGTTGTCCCCACGACTTAGTTGTATGGTTAACAATAGCCTCAGAAGATCTAATGCTTTGTCTATCCTTGCCTAGGTGTCTACCAGATCTCAGGTTCATAAGCTTTGGTTAAGAGTCCAAAATTTCCCCTTGGTATCGTTCAAAATCCTTTGGAGTCCCCTTGGGTTCCTGGTCCCACCTGAGGGTCAACTTCAAATTATCCTATCTGAAAATCAATGCTTTCCAATGAGCTATAGAGCTCAAAAAATGGACTTTTGATGAAAAAGTTATGTCAAATCAGGCTCCTATGGGTCAAAATAGGGAAACAGGCACTTATGAAAAAATCACGATTTTGTGTGAAAATCGCGATTTTGAGAGGTCTGAAGATCGCGATGCTGAGCTGTTATGAAAATCGCGATTTTGTGAAATCATGAAAATCGCGATGCTGAGCACTGATGAAAATCGCGATTTTGAGCAATTCCAAAAAATGCAATTTTGGCTGAAAATCATGAAAAAATGCAATTTTGAGTGAGAATCGTGAAAATCGCGATTCTAATAGAAAATCCTGTTTTTGGCCTGAAAATTGCGATTTTGAGAATGAGCAGAAAATCGTGATTTTGATTGAAAATCGTGTTTTCTCAAAATCGTGGTTTTGACATGAAAATCGCGATTTTGGCAAAAAAATCGTGTCTTTTGAGAATCGTTTTCTAAAAATCGTGATTTTGTACCTTAATGAAAATCGTGTTCTGAAAGTCATGAAAATCGTGTTTTTGGATGAAAATCGTGTTTTTGGATGAAAATTGTGTTTTTGGATGAAAATCATGTTTTATGTTTTCACAAAATCGTGTTTGACTCAAAATCGTGATTTGTGAAAATCCCGATTTTGATCCAACTGAAAATCGTGTTTTGTCCAAAGTCGTGTTTTTACTTGAAAATCGCGATTTTGGTTGAGAATCGTGTTTTTGCTCAAAATCATGTTTTGTTTTTTGAAGGACTTAGAGAATCACGATTTTAAGCACAATCAGAGAATCGTGATTTTGAGAATAACCCCAAAATTGTGTTCTTTTCATAAAGGTTTTAGGCGGGAAATAGAAAATCGCATTTTTTTTTTTTACTTGAATTTTATGAAAATCGCGATTTTCAATCAAAATCGTGTTTTTGCCAAGAAATTCAAATTTTGGAGTGCCGAGCAATGGCGAGCTCCGTATATGCAGAAAATCATGAAAAAACACAGGCGCTTGCTCTCCCTTGCACTTCCTAACTCCTTCTCACACAATAATGCATGAAAAATGGTATGAAAAATGTGAAAATGCACTAACAAACAAGAAATTTCTATGAAGATGAAGATGCAAGAAGATGGAGATGGTGATGATGATGAAGATGAAAAAGAAAAATCAGAAAATGAATAGAAATGACAGTTTTTTTACCTTCCAACGTCGCAAATCTACAATCTTACCATCACAACGCTCGTCCTCGAAGCTCTCTCCCCGGCAACGGCACCAAAATTTCATGTAGCTGAAGTGTAAGCACAACCTCCTTTACTTGTCAATCCGCGGAGACGTGAGGACTGGTATGAAGACCACGAGCAAGTGAAGGCACAAGTGTGTGAGTGAAAGCAGACAAACATGCACACACACACGCACACAAGGTAAGATCAAAGAGACGAACAATGGAAAGCTTTGACTGCAAAAGAGTTCTCTTACAAAAGCTCTATTCTCTAACAAGCTAACCCCAAAAATGAGTTCTCTAGCTCTTTTTATAGTTTTTTGAGTAGTTTTGGCCCTATCCAGACCTAGTGTTTGGCCTAGTTAAAAATTAGATTCCAGGGCTTATTTGAGGGCTCAAACGAAGTCTAAAAATTATGAAAATTGGTAGGATTATACTTCTAATGCTCCTCAAGCTTGAGGACTCCTTAGCTTGAACAAAATGGAGTTAAAAAAATAGAAAATGGTATTTACAATGGTTTTTTGTGATGAAAATCATTGTTTTTGTAGGGGATTCTTATGAAAAGTTGACATGTACTTCTTGGAGCCCCCTACTTGCTCCTTCTTCTTGTGTGTCCACCTCTTTGATGTGCTCCTGTGCTTTGTCCTTGACCTTCAGCTTCAACATCCTACAAATTTGCATGTCCAATTTGTTTATGCTAGATCTCTATATTAGCAATCACTCCTGCACCTTTTGCAAGCATAGCTACATTCATTTCAAGAATTTTCACATTTGAGATGAACATCCTACCCACTTTGTTTCCTTTGGCAACCAATCGTCCACCCTGTTTGTACTCTTCTACATATAACCAATGAACATTGAACCTAACTTGTAATTGCTGGTCAACCATTTGTCCAATAGAAACCAGATTCTTAGTTATATTTGGAACATGAAGCACATCAACAAGATGTTTTACCTTCCCATCCTCCATAAACAATGCTATGTTTCTTGTATTCTCAATAGGATGTGATGTGTCATCACCTATTTCAACATATCCAAGAACTGACAATTTCTGCAAACTATTAAACCATTTTGCATGACTGGTCATGTGATTTTAAGCACGAGAATCAACATACCAGACATCACCATTCAATTTTGAAACATCAACAGACATCGTATTCATCATATGATGTTGAACCATGAACAGATTCTCAAAATCATCTGCACTTGTGGATGCATAGTTGTTTTGCTGCCTTCTATTATTTTAATTCTTCAACCTGCAATCACATTCAAAATATCAAAGTTTACCACAATTCTAGCATCCTTTATTGTCATTACCTAAATCATTTCTTTGGAAATTTCTACGACCACTTTGGCTCCCCCTACCTCGAAATTGTCCTCTACCCCTTGCATGATTCTGATGTTGACCTTGGTCTTGGTTACTATTTCCTCTTCCACTTCTGAAACCTCTACCTCTGCCTCTTCCTCTGCCAGAGTAGAATACTTGCTCAAAAATAGATTTTCCTTGGGAGTTTGAGTCCTCACCAAGATTCCTTTCTTCAATAATCAACATGGATACTAGATCAACAAAATTTAGAATATTTCCCCCCGTATGTATAGAAGTTTTGAACTGCTTATATGTAGCTCCTAAACCACGAAGGCACACTTCCACCTTATCATCATCATAATCCACATTCATGCCAATAGATGCAAGTGACTCACATATGTTTTTGATTTTTAGGGCGTAGTCACTTACTACCATGCCCTTTTTCTCTAGCATATGAAGCTCGTTCTTGAGTTGCAATTTTTGTGCCTTTGTATTGGTCTCATATGATGTGATCAAACTGTTCCAAGCCTCTTTCAAAGTCTTGGCATCTTGTATGTGCCCAATAATCCTATCTTGTATGCTACATATCGCCAATACATTACCTTTCGTGCTCCGTGATTCCATCTTCATACTCTCTTAAATGTTGCACTATGACATGGCAATTTGATCTCAGAAAAACATAATTTTCATGTACCAACAGTACAAAGAATCGCTTGAAATTTTGGATCTGGAATATATGAGTGTTGCCAAACAGGTTGCAAGTTATAGTTTTGCGAGCTAACTTGGTTTTTCTATGGGCCCCACATTACAGGCTCAAAATGGAGGTCGAGATGGCCTTCTACCTTCACGCCAATTTTCGTAGCAATCTGAGGTCATTTGTGAATCGTGCTTTCTCCATTCCTTCTCGCATACTCTTCAATATTGGCCTTCTCCATGAGCTCTCTACAGCCACATTGGCTCTGATACCATGTCATGAGGAAGGAGATAAGGAAGAGAGCTCACACACACACTCTCACAATCAAAGAGAATCACACACATGGATTGAGACAAGGAAGAATGATCTTCTTCTTCTTCTTCTTCTTCTTCTTCTTCTTCTTCTTCTTCTTCTTCTTCTTCTTCTTCTTCTTCTTCTTTTATTACATAAAAGTAATGTACAAGAATGACCTAAAAACAACAATACAAGTGTAATATGTAAAGAACATTACATAAGGGAAAATCATAATGTCCACAAATGAGTGAGTTGGCAAGAAAAAAAATGTACCATCACTTTCAATAGATAAATCTAGTAAATCTCAATAAAGTATTCATGACATATATCGGTGTGACCACTATACATGTCAGAGAAATGCAAAATGATATGTGTCATCTTGGATCATCACATGTTGAGCTTGATATCTCAACAAGTGGTACCCAGCTACTTGGAATGTTTTATCCCAAGGGGTTATCACTACCACCACATTTACCTGCTTTTTCTAATTCTGAATAGGCTAGTTGCTATGATGCTCATGTGTCTGTCAGTGGTTTTTTCTTCATGCTTGGTAGCTCATGCATATCTTGGTTGAGCAAGAAGCAACCTACTATGGCCACATCTAGTTGTGAGGCTGAGTATAGGGAAGCTTTCACAGTGTTTGTTGAGTGTGTGTGGATCAGATGCCTTATGGCTAATTTGGGTGTTGGTCAATCTTCTACCACCACCATCTTTACTGATAGTTAGAGCGCATTGTTAGTTGTGAGGAACGCTATGTTCCATGCTCCCACTAAGCACATTGAGATTGCACTATCATTATGTCAGGGAGAGGTTCACTGTTGGAGAGATGAGTTTGGCATATGTGCCCACATAGGATAACGTTGCAAACCTTTTCACAAAGGCTCTGCCTAGGGAGAAGTTTGAAGCTTTTTGCAAAGCTTTGGGCTTACTTCCTTTTGTGGATTGATACCACATAGCTTGGCACTTGCTTATACATGAGTGCCAAGTTCTTGTTCACCACTTCACTCCCAAGGAAGATTTGTTGATATATTTTGGTAATGATGTATGTGAGCACACTAGGACCATAGGGGTACTTTTTTCCCTCTTTAGGAGGTTT
This sequence comes from Ceratopteris richardii, assembly GCA_020310875.1. Classification (NCBI taxonomy): domain Eukaryota; kingdom Viridiplantae; phylum Streptophyta; class Polypodiopsida; order Polypodiales; family Pteridaceae; genus Ceratopteris; species Ceratopteris richardii. Next base: position 121,000,965 of record CM035419.1, read on the forward strand.
TTTCCCCCTAGCTTGTATATATGCTTATAACCCAAATAGGTTACTTATCTTTGTTCATTCTCTTGGTAATACATTTACTATTGTGTGTTGTGCTCCAAGCTTCTTCTTCTTCTTCCTTGTGTTGCTCGCATGCTTCCACAGACCTCAAACTCCAACATTCCATACTTGCTAATTTTTTACTTCCTTAAATTATGGATGTCATTGCTCATTGTGGAAATTCCAAAAAAAAATCACCAGTCACCATTCCTTTTGTGGAGTCTCATTCATTTGTATTTCATGTTCTAATTCCTTCAAAGAAGTTGAAACATTAAAATCATTAATTGTTGATAAACTACTGTTGGCAGTAGCCAAGGTACCCAAGGACTCACAAGACAAGGAAGTCAAAGAAGGGACTCAGAGCGAAGAGAAAGCACAAGCAGACAAAGTAGTCAACGAAGATCTGGCAAGTAGGACGTCCAAATTTTTCCATGAAGTAATACTTCCTAAATAGTGAATTTACTCACTCTACATCCTTGTAAATACCATTTTACCTTTTTGTAGCTCCATTTTTTGCAAGCCAAGGAGTCCTTGAGCTTGAGGAGCATTAGAAGTACGTACCTATCAATTTTCATATTTTTTAGACTCCGTTTGAGCCCCCAAATAGGCCCTAGAACCTAATTTTTAACTATGCCGGACACTAGGTCTGGACAGGAGCAAAGCTAGTCAAAAAACTATAAAAAGAGCTAGAGGGCTCATTTTTGAGGTTAGATTGTTGTAGAGTTGAACTCGTAAGAGCATTTTTGAGAAATCTAAAGAACTCCATTGCTTCTCTCTCTTTGTCTTACCTTGTGTGCGCGTGTGTGTGTATGTGTGTGCATGTTAGTGTGCTTCTCACTCACACATTTGTGCCATCACTTGTTCGAGGTCTTCATACCATCATCACGTCTTCCCGGATTGACATTAAAGGAGGTGCCACTCATCACTAAGCTACACAAAATTTTGGCACCGTTGCCGGGGATCGAGCTTTGAGGACGAGCGTGTGATGGTAAGACGTAGAGTTGTGACGTTGGCGTTGTAGGTCATTTCTTTATTTTTCTTACTTTTCTCTTTTTTACTTCACCATCATCATCACCATCATCATCCTCACCATATCCGATCTCCATCTCCATCATCGCAAAAATTTCAGTTTTTTTATCTTATCACCTTCTCCCTTGCATTTCCCTCACTCCACTTGTGAGAGAGAGAGCAAGAGAGCGATTTGTGTCCGCTTCTTTTGCATGTTTTTTGAGCTTCCTTGTAGGTTTTTGCTGTATCATCCTGTCCAGCAGGCTACGCATGTATGGACAAGCTCGGAACTGTCTCTGTGTCGTAGACCTCTGTCGATCGCGATCGACAGAAAAGTTCATCTTTTGGTAAAACAGAGCACACCACAATGACACACATGAGGAGCACATTCCAAATCATCACTTGAAATTAGACAATTCTGTGTTTCTCTATCAATCGCGACCGACACCATCGATCGCGATCGACAGCCACGATCGACAACCTCTGTCAATCGTGACTGACAGACCCTGTCAATCACAACTGACAGACCTGTCAATCGTGACCGACAGACCCCACGACCGACTGACTGCCACGTAGTATTCAGTCAATCGCGATTGACACTGTCGATCGCGATTGAGTGAAATTTGACAATTGACACCAAAACTCGCGTTGCCACGTGTCCATCACGACTGATAGGCCCACGATTGACTGAAATTTCACCGGAATTCTCACAAAAAGTGTCGATCGTGATTGATACCATCGATCGCGATTGACAGGACCCACAATCGACTCTGTCGATTGCGATTGACATTGTCGATCACGACTGACGTGTCGATCACGACCGACAGGCCCGGACAGACACCTCTGTCAATCGCGATTGACAGACCTGTCGATCGCGATTGACAGGCTTTTCGGTCAAAATTTTAGGGTTTTTTAATTCCAATTTTTGGAGTAATTGTGGACTTGAAAATCACACATTTAGAGTATTGAGGGGCCTCTACACTAGTAATCTGAGAAAAAGCCGGGTTGGCTGTTGACCTGTTTTACCCTGTTTTAACTCCAAAACCCTGAACTGTCATAACTTCCTCATACGAAATCGGTTTGCTGTGATTCTTGTTTTGTTAAAAAGCTCGTGGGGAGTACAACCAAAACTTCCACTGGTTACGATAAAATTAATATCAGGATTATTAGCTATAGTATTTTTAAGTGGACCATACCCAGGGGGAACAAAACCAAGGGATCTCTAGAATTGTTTACCATAAAGACAGAGGGCAAATTGATATCTAAATTGCATGAATGGAAGTGATCTATTATGTCATTTGAATCTAAGTCTTGAGCTAACCTTGGGACTTTTACAGGTCTATTGAGAGCACTTGAGGGCATCCAAAGCAAGGGCATTCGGCAAGGTTGAGAACGGGGTTCTTGAGCACTAAAGGGCAAGGGATCAGCAAGTGAGGTTGGAATCCTCTCAACTCCCTCTGTCAATTCCTAGCTTAGGCTACACATAAATAGTGCTAGAAGTAAGTCAGGATAACAATAGGCACGAGATAGGTCAAGACTATCTAAGAAATCAAGTTCAAGTCAAAAGATAACCTGTGTGTGACCGACAACTTTAAAGGAAAAGAACCTAAAAGGAAAAGAACCTAACGTGGAACGATCAACTTAAAGTGCGGAAATTAACTCAAGTATTCCTGACGACGTGATATCAGACAAGATCATAAACATGATAATCAACATAAAAAAGAATCAAGTGACTGATACAAAAGAACTCAGCAACGAGGTTGTACCTTGGGTTAAAATTGGGATTGCTCAGCTAGGCTTATGAACCTTAGATCAGGACGACACCTAGGGAGAGATAGACAGAGTCTTAGGTCTTCAGAGGCTAGTGTCAATCATACTGCTAGGTCTTGGGCCCAGTAGTTGAGCCATCATTCATACTACCCTAGCTCAAAGACTAGTGAGTCAGAGATGTCCCACGATATGGAGAGACCTACAGGAAGTTCAAGCGTGCCATATTTACATAGGGTAGAAGGCCCCTACAAGACGCAGCTGGAATACCTTAGGACCAACCGATTAGGTGCTAGCATCTATGAGGACGGCCTAGGAAGATCAGTGGTCCAGATTAAGAACCCAGACCAACCCATTGGAGAACATCCAGCTGTCAAGTTTGAAAATGGAGCATACCTAGACAAGAAGATATGGTTTAGTTTGTACCTAGCAGACGCCTTTGATTCGACAATAAACATGCCACATTGGATTATCGACCAAATACACTTGGCACATCAATGGTGGTATAAGAAGCAAAAGTCAGTGCTTTATGGATGTTGTGCTCTCACAAGGATTGTTTACCGCTACTTGGCATATGATGTGCCAATTCAACGAGCACTTGTTTGGACCAAGGTGCAAGAATTTCAACGCAGACTATTAACCGCAGGGCCTCCATCCAAGAAAATGAGAGGAGCAGTTCAGATGCCTTGTGCACAGGCCCGAGGTGCCACATTGACACCAGAAACCACTCCACGGCTTCCAAGGTGAGTGCAACCACTCACTATCAGATTACGGAGGCATAGCGCGGAAGGTCCAAACCTCGTGTTTCCACCCATACCCACCGACTTAGAGTTCCCTCATAGCTTTACCCTAGAAGATCTAACTGATGAGGAAGTAGCTAGAATAATTAATGCTACTAATTTGGAGGTTGAGGCAGAGCAAGCAGGCGGACAACAGACAGTCACAGACCAACCCCATCCAGTCCAACCAGAAGTAGTCAAAGTGGATGATGATGAAGAGGAGACTGCAGAAGATGAGCAAGAGGATGAACAAGAAGGACTGTCCGACAAAGAAGAGCATGAATATGAGCAAGAATTCGTACAGGAAGTTGAAGGAGCCCCGGCTTATATGAAGCAACTGAAAAAGCTGTATGATACCATCAAACGAGTTCAAGAACAACACAAACTATCCGTGGTAGCAAGAAAAGCCCTCATGAACCAAATCCTTGAAGAAGAAGGGGTGGATGAGTAATACAGAGCAACCCTTGACATGATTGCTGACGCATTAGGGGTACCTGAGACGGTGCATACCGCTCTTGCGCACTCTCGAAGATCAGAGAGAAGATACGGTAGACGCCCCCCTCAATCATGGAAACAAATGAATGTATTGGTATCAGAACCACAGGGCACCACATCCACGACCACGGGCACGGCTCAAACCATTCACGACACTGAGGAAGCCCATACCTCAAGTGCACACCCGTCACCCCCTTTACCACCCCTACCTCCAACTCCACCACCTTCACCTCCCACTACCAGTGTCACCACCACCGTCACCGCCTCAGAGTCCACTTCCCATACCGATGCGCAGACAGTGACTCAACCCTCACCATCCGCACACCTATCACCACCCCTATTGTAAATACTACCACTGACACGGTAATTCTAATTGTAACCACTGAAATTCCCATTCCCCCGATCATGCTCCCTGGCGGTCCATATTCATAACTACACACACCACTTTACACCTTCATAACCATCACTACACCGACAATTCCCATGTTCACAATCACTCCCATGACTGCATCCACATATGATGTCATGGACATATCACCTACTTCTGCACCTCTCCCTCCCCCCATATTTCCACGATCTCCCATTCCCCCACCACCCACTTCACCCTTTTCAAGCACAGCATCCACACTCCCATTCCCTTTTCCCTACCCCCTGCATTCAACACCTTTCCCGCACCCACTCCTGTTAATAATGTGTTTAATAATATGTACCAATGTATGACTCAACTACAACAACATTACTAGCATCTAGATGCCCAGCATACGAGCTTGTTCAGAAATCGTGAAACAGTACAGGAGAGATTCATTAATTTAGAGAAAGAGAAGAGGCAGTTACAACAGCAGTATAGTACATTGCAAGCACAACATGATCAGTTAATCGCCAATCCACCCCAGATGGATACTGAAGAAAAACAACAACTTGATGATCTGTTACACGCTTAGATAACAGACAATCTCAAGCTTCAACGTAACCTCGCTTTACTGTGCAAGCACATGTCTGCCGCACTCGAAGAAAATAAACGACTACAGAAACAGAACGAAGAGAACCTGGAAGCAGCAATGGAGGGTTCACCACAAGAAATCGACCCAGAGAATTTCAAGGCCATCCCATCGGAAAATATGCAAATCGTATTGGAAACACATGCTGATCTCTTGGAAGCGCATGCCGTCCTAGAAAGAGAGCGGGATGACCTATTAAAGCAACTGGCAGCCCAGCAAGATTCACCAAAAGAAGTTACAACCGCAGCAGACACATCTGAAGAAGTCGTAGAACTCAGAGCACAACTGGCAGAACTACAAAATAAAGTTCTTCAATATGAGTGTCAACCCTCTCCCCTCGTGGAACCGGAACCTGAAGGCTTAATTCCAATTGCAGTTGAGGAGATCTTTGAAGACCCATACGTACCGATGCCTGCACGAGGGGGTAAGCAAATAGAAGAAGGAATGAACACAATTGAGATCGAAGCTCCTGAATGGATGCAGAGGTTAGAGAAGGTGGCTACAACCCATGATGAGAGGGTGGCAGTACAAATATAGTCGATGTCCCGATTGGAAGAAATCGTCATCAAATCCGATTACTTCAGAAACCTCTCCCATCATAGGTGGATTGGCACGTCCGATGATTTGTATGTTCCATTCTGTGTCTTAATGGCAGATTCTAATGCTGAAATCAAGCAGCGCACAACAAAAGAACCAACCTCGGTGACACAGTTTGAACCAGAAGACATTCCTGCAAGTGCCACGCATGGGAATATATTTCAACCCACCTGGAGGATCCGTCTGCTTGAAACATACCCTGAGATGGTACGCACTTGGAATAACATGCCATTATACATCAAGTATAATCCATGCTACTGCCCTGTCTTTCGAAGAAGGTCTTGGCCAGAGTACACCAAAATAGTTTTGACGGTTAAAGGATGTGAAAAGTGGCTAAATTATGTGTACCTAGCACCCCCTCATGGCCAACCCACAGTCAACTACATGATTTCAACCATCCGACACTGGGCAGTCAGATTTAAGAATATACCAGATATCATGGCACAGATGTGCCTCAAAATCTTTGAGCTAATGCTGGTGACATTCAGGACCTTTAAGAATGTCAAGGAACCTCATCTTTTGGCTCTCGGATTCAATGAAGGAAATCAAGACCTTGTTTATGATATGAGCACCACACCATCTATCAATGTCGTCTATGCATGGCATGCTCGTATCAAGTATCTACCAGCCTGCTTCAAGCAAACGTTTGAGGAAATGTTTATCATTGGGTTCTGGGAATATCATTCAGAGATATTCATTCCCAAACCATCTCATTTATTACATTCATTTGCTGTGGAACAGGCTCTACATTCAAAAAAGTTACGTATGCCACATCCGAAAGTTCCTGGGCCAGTAGACTGGGATGCACTACTCACCGATTTGGCAAAAGGACTGAGATTATCAGAACACCACTTGGCGACCGATGTCGTGAATTACTATATCCAACGATCCACTCAACAAGGTTCTGTCAGAGACGACAGACGCGAGAGAGGGAGGGGTGTTGGCAGTAGCCAAGGTACCCAAGGACTCACAAGACAAGGAAGTCAAAGAAGGGATTCAGAGCGAAGAGAAAGCACAAGCAGACAAAGTAGTCAACGAAGATCTGGCAAGTAGGACGTCCAAATTTTTCCATGAAGTAATACTTCCTAAATAGTGAATTTAGTCACTCTACATCCTTGTAAATACCATTTCACCTTTTTGTAGCTCCATTTTGTGCAAGCCAAGGAGTCCTTGAGCTTGAGGAGCATTAGAAGTACCTACCTATCAATTTTCATATTTTTTAGACTCCGTTTGAGCCCCCAAATAGGCCCTAGAACCTAATTTTTAACTAGGCCGGACACTAGGTCTGGACAAGGCCAAAGCTAGTCAAAAAACTATAAAAAGAGCTAGAGGGCTCATTTTTGAGGTTAGCTTGTTGTAGAGTTGAACTCGTAAGAGCACTTTTGAGAAATCTAAAGAACTCCATTGCTTCTCTCTCTTTGTCTTACCTTGTGTGCGTATGTGTGTGTATGTGTGTGCATGTTAGTGTGCTTCTCACTCACACATTTGTGCCATCACTTGTTCGAGGTCTTCATACTGTCCTCACGTCTTCCCGGATTGACATTAAAGGAGGTGCCACTCATCACTGAGCTACAACTACGAAGCTTCTTGATTGAATTGTTATATTCTCGTGATCTTGAAAGTAGTTGTTAGAAGTGCTTTAAACAATTCTTTCTCTTCTATGAAGCTTGACATCTTTTATCATGGACAATTATAGACATTGTGCCCAGGGAAGTGTTGAAGGTAAAAGAATGCTGGTATAAACAACCTTTCCCTGAAATGATAGTTTCTATCAAGTCCTTATCCCTATGCACTAGAAAAGTTGCATCCATGGACACATTCCCAAGGTGAATTGGTGTCTCAACTTCACATACACATTTAATTTGAGAGCCTCCTACTCCAATGATATAGGCTTCCATTGGCACTCTCTCCTTGAAATCACTCTACAATGGAGCTTCTTATTGAGCATTCTTGTGTCCATTGATATTGAGAATCAAGGGAGTGATCCGTGTGTCCTTAGCCTATGATTAGGTCAGTTCTCTTATCTAGTATGTTAAAATTGAATCTTATGTAATATAACCATTGATTCTTGATAATCAGCCCTACATATTTGATCATTTGCCTATCTCTATCAAAGTTTCTTTTTCTTGATCCTTTCTAGGGATTTCTATCAAGCCTTTGCTCTAGTTCTTTGTCAACCTCCTTTTATTTTCTTACCATTTTTCAATGATAAGATCTCATCCATGAGAAGTTTGTTGTAAGCTTCATCCTACATCCACGTAAGTATTTTGGCAACACATCCCCATCTAGGGTAGCTAAAATTACAACTCCATTCATGGATACATTGTTGATTAATAAGGAACCATATCCTCTCTTTTCCAATTTCTTGTAGGGTAGCTAAAATTATAGCTCCATTCATGGATACATTGTTGATTAATAAGGAACCATATCCTCTCTTTTTCAATTTCTTGGCATGTTGTTTGTGTATATAAATCTCCTTCTTTGATTCCTATCCTTGGTATGATTTTCATAGTAAGATTTTTGTCTTCTCTTAATCTCATAAATTTTTGCAACTACCCTAACTCTTGTTTCTTTTAATTTATCTAACGAGTCCACTTGGTTAGAGACATTGTGACCTATCCATTCTTATACCTTTGCAATTCACAAAGTAAGAATAAGGAATTCCATGGAAATAATTGCGTTTAGTCCATGTACCATGTTGAACGACATGGTTCCTAGATAAATATTATAGGCTACTTTGTATGCCCAAACAATGTTATGAAAGTTGTTTGTCCCAATTTGACCTTCCATTATTCACTTAACTTTGTCAAAATTGTATAGATATTTTTGTTTGAACTTTTGGCTTGGCCATTAGCCTATGGATGATATGGTGTTGAATTCTTGTGAGCGATGAAGAATTCATTCAACAATGCCTCCACCACTTTATTGAGGAAACGTGATTCGTTGAGACTTAATTTCAATTAGTATACGAAATCTTTAAATATGTGTTGAAACAAAAACTTCACAATGGTTTGTGCACCATTTTGACATGTTTCTTTCGCCTCTATCTATTTTTCAAGTAGTTTGTGGCCTTGATGATGAATTTAGTGTGTGAGCCTCTTGTTGGTGATTTGATGGGTCCACCCGTTTGGTAAAGCTTGGCTTCCTATCATATTCTCAAAACCATGTGCAATCAGATAAGCATGTATCTTTTCATACCAAGCATGTGGTGCTTGCTTTAAACCATATAATGGTTTTCGTGCCCTTTCTGCACAAAGCCACAAGGCTGAAAAACATACACTTCTTCATGCAGGTCACCATTCACAAATGCACTTTTAATGTCCAACTGATGTACATTCTAATCATGATGAGCTGCAAGTGCATAGATGCCACGAACAGTAGCCATTCAGCATGTAGGAGAAAAGGTTTCATCAAAATCAATGCCTCTTTCCTGTGCATAACCCTTTGAAACAGGCCTAGCCTTATACCTGTCAACTGTTCCATCGGGCTTATGCTTCAGCATCATATTCTGATTTCATAGCAGCCATCCAATTTTCAGAGTTTTGTGTGTCATCAAACAAAATAGGATCATTCTCATCATAGAGACTAGAGGCAGCCATAGCATAGCAATCTGATGCAAAAGAAGAACTATGAGAGCATGAACGAGTACGGTATGATAGAGTTGAATCTAATTTATTGTCATGCAAAGTCTGCACTAGCTATGGCATAGTTTTTGCCTCCTCAATATCAGCTCTCTCATCAACAAGTGCATCATGTAAATCTACATTAGAAATGGAATGATCTGCATCATCTTATAAAACCTGCAAAGGTTGAGAATTTGCCTCATTAGGACCAGCACTAGACTATCCACCTATAAGAAAGAGGTAGCAAAGTATCATACATGTCCTTGGAGCTAACAGATGTCTCCTTCGTACATGAAAGTAAAGGATGAAAAGCATTTTCCACAAAAACAACATCACAACTAACCAAAATGCATTTAGTCTATGGATGATATAGACAATAGCCTTTGCTTTCAAAATTGTACCCAACAAAAATACATTTTACTGCTTTATCATCCAAATTCCTACGATGTTGTTCAGGAACTAATGCATATGCCAAACAAGGTGTCTGCATAGGACCACAGAAATCACTATGTATAAGATGCAATTTTGAGTAGCTCGAATTGAACCATCTTTTGGGAAGGATGAATGCTGCATTTTGCCCAAAATACAACCTTGACAAATGTGTTTACCGGGTGCCTCAATTTTGTGCAAAGAGGACACCATTTCATATTTATGTAGGCATAGCAAACTAGCAAAATTCAGATGTCTAAAGCATGTATGCCAAAGCTTTGTATCTAACATAGCTTGAGAATCATGTACTGCACATGCTAAATCATTCATAGATTTTTCATAGTCTATGAGCTTATACAACCCACGACATAAAATGCCATAAGCAATAATCACATCGCCATTTGATATATTATGAACTATACATCTGTCATCAACAAATTTCACAACCAAGCCAATCCTGGCTAAAGCCGAAATTGATAACAGATTCTTCTTGGTCCCTGACATAAATAGAGCATCCGAAAATATGAAAGAACTATCTATACTAGTCATAATGATCTTACCAAATCCCATGACAGGATAAGAGGATTTGTTGGTGCACATGATAGTATTCCCTGTAGAGGCACGCTTGAGTGAAGTGAAGAAACTGCATTGGACAGGGCCAAAACTACTCAAAAAACTATAAAAAGGGCTGGAAAGCTCATTTGAGGGGTTAGCTTGTTGTAGATTTCAGCTTTGTAAGAGATTTCTTTTGTAATCGAAGCTTTCCATTGTTCCACTCTTTGCTCTTACCTTGTGCACGTGTGTGTGTATGTGTGTGCATGCTTGTGTGCTTTCGCTCATGCACTTGTGCACTTCACTTGCTCTTGGTCTTCATACTGGTCCTCACGTCTCCACGGATTGACATTTATGAGGTGGAGCTCCTCACGTTGGTACTCACCATTGTGCTAGAGTGACACCAAATTTGGCGCCATTGCCGGGGAGAGAGCTTGGAGGACGAGCGTGTGACAGTAAGACGTAGAGTAGCGACGTTGGAAGTTAAAAAAATCATCATTTTCAGTTCAGTTTTTGAGTTTTCCTTCTTCTTCATCTTCATCATCATCACCATCTCCACCCACCTTCATCTTCTCAGTTTTTTCCATTTTTTAGAGTACATTCACCTTGCTTTTTACTTGTGGTTGTGAACAAGAAGCTTAGAGGGGGGTGCGGAACTGAATCGCTGAAGAAAAACTCTTGAAACACTCTCTAAATACCAAGAATTTGAGCGGCCATTTTCGTGAAGTGATAAAAACTGCGCCAAGTATCATGAGTGCAATATCGCAGGTTTGAAGGAAGATTTGGCACCTACAGACACATAGGAGTGACAAGGAGGACACAAGGTACTCATATTTGCAAAAAGTTTTGAATTTGGACTCCAAAAAATCCAAGTATCGTGTTTCTCCCGCGGTTGAGGTATCGCGATACCTGACAAGTATAGTGATCTCCTGTGGTTGAGTATCGCGATACTTCACAAGTATCGAGTATCATGAGATCCCTGATCGCGATACTTCACAAGTATCGAGTATCGTGAGATCCCTGATCGCGATACTTCACAAGTATCGAGTATCGTGAGATCCCTGATCGCGATACTTCACAAGTATCGAGTATCGTGAGATCCCTGATCGCGATACTTCACAAGTATCGAGTATCGTGAGATCCCTGATCGTGATACTTCACAAGTATCGAGTATCACGAGATCCCTGATCGTGATACTTCACAAGTATCGAGTATTGTGAGATCCCTGATCGCGATACTTCACAAGTATCGAGTATCGTGAGATCCTTGATCGCGATACTTCACAAGTATCGAGTATCGTGAGATCCCTGATCGTGATACTTCACAAGTATCGAGTATCGTGAGATCTCTGATCGTGATACTTACCAAGTATCGAGTATCATGTTCCTACAAGTATCGAGTATCGTCTTCTGTCAGATATCGTGTATCGAGAGTTTGTTCCCCGCGATATCTGCTGAGTATCGAGTATCGTGGACATCAAGTATCGCGATATTTCCCAAGTATCGTGTGTTGTGACATCCCAGATATCGTGTATCGTGGCAAGGCAAGTATCGTGTATCGTCTGCTTCCAAGTATCGTGATACTTGATAAGTATCATGTATTGCATGTTTTGAAGCATTTCCTGAGAGGCCCTGTTTCCCTGTTTTAACCTCCAGAACCCTGAATTGGCATAACTTTCTCATACGAAATCCGTTCGGAGTGATCTTTGGTTTGTTGGAAAGCTCGTGGGTAGTACAACAAAAACATCGACTGGTTATGGTAAAATTAATACCAGGATTATTAGATAGGGTATTTTTAAGTTGACCCTCAGGTTGGACTAGGAAGCAAGGGGTTCCACAAGATTTTGAGCAGTTCAAAGGATTATTGTGGACTTGTAGACAAGGCTTATGAACCTAAGCTCAAGTTGATACTTAGGAAGAGATAGATAAAGTACCATATCACTTGAAACTAAGATCAACCACACAATCAAGTCAGGGACTCACAACTCAGGGGTTAACACTACGTACTGAGTTCATAGACAAGTGAGTCAAAAATGTCACTTAACTGGGAGAGACTCTTGGTTTTTGAAGACATGCATAGTTTCGTACCTAGGGAAGGTTTTATGTCTAGAGTGGAAGGCGAATATCAAATGTCTCTTCAATACGTATCCACTAACCTGCAAGGAATACCCATCTACCTTGATGGTCTACAGAGGACAGTAGCAAGAATGATAAACACCACAGAATCTGAAATAATTCCAAGACCAGCTGTCAAGTATGAAAGTGGAGTTTATAGGGACAAGATGGGCCAGATATATGTAGTAATTGAAAATCCTGATCAAATTAATGAAAGGAGAGTTAGCTCGAGATCAGGCAACTACTTCACAAAACCCATTTGAGAACAAAGAACAGAAAATGTGTTGTTAGGAAAAACGAGCCAAGGTAGTATACCCAATGGGCCATATGAGCAATTCACCACACGAGGAATTAACCCCCATGGCCACACTAGCCAGGGAATGGGAAATATGAATAGACCTTCCTTTAGGACAGAACCGCCCCAAGGTGTCCCCATCATAACTCGATCCCTAGAGCCCAGCAAAATACTGAGACCAATCCAATTGGCCAAATGTATGCGAAATCGTTACGATTGCACAGGAGAGCCGTATGACCACATTTCAGAATTCAAGCAAGTATTGCGAGCGGAGCAAGTAAATGACTTTTTCATGCAATATGAATCCTTTGGGCTAACCCTCACAGGAATAGCCTTGACTTGGTTTCAATCCTTGGATCCAAGTTGCTTTGAACATATTGAACAATTCTTCCAAGAACTTATTTGGGAATTCACTAAGCGAGGGATCAAGCACAATTCGTCATCTTTACTACATAGTTTCAAACAAGCTCCTAATGAGACAGTAAAAAATGCAGCACGAAGATTTAAGCAATACGTAGCCCGATGCCCTGTGACAGAGAGACCTTCTCAGCAAAAAATGATATCTTTATTTTTAGAAGGTCTAACCAACGGAACATTGAGAATGTTAGTATACATAAAACGGCTGCAAACTCTGAGTGAGTGTCTTCAGGAGTGCATAGATTTGGAAGACAACTTAGCAGAGGACCTCAAAATCACACAAGACCCTACCAAATCCGAGGATATGATAAGCAATGGAACTTCTAGTTCGAGTTATGTGGAGGAAGTGACAGAGTTAGTGGCCAAGAAATTAGGCGTACAAGGACAAATGAACTACCAGAACTCTTCCTTGAGAGTGCCAATGTTAGGAAGTTGCACACTTTGCGGTGGTGATCATCCATCTCATGTTTGCACCGGAGAAGCATTAGGGTTATCACAACCTTACCCTTACAGTAGACAACCAACTCAAGAGCCTAACATGTACTCTTATGGTGAGCAGAAGTACATCAACTACAACACCGAAAACTATCCAATGAATAGACAACCACGACCATTTGTACCACCCCAATGTAGACCATATGGGTACCCTCCGACAGAACAAGGCAGAGGAGTTCCTAGGTGTAACCCATGTCCAGGACCACCAAGTGTCCCTAGACTGTACGAACATGAAGGATATAGCCAACCTCAACCTATGCCAAGACAACAATCACCCCACCCACTAGCTCCAACACAAGGGTAGAACATCACGATACAAGTTGTTTGTCTAGAGTGTGGCAAAGAACAACTCCTGAGAGATTGCCCCGGACATCCCGCTAGTGCACCAAAGGTTACACCCATTAATGTAGTAGGCCTAGTAAGGGATTCAAGTTCCAGTAGTGATAATGTGGCTCCCATACATGCAGTAACCAGGGCACAAGCCTTACAAAAAGCTAAACTAGCTGAGCAATCAGAGCCAAGTGAATCAGGAGAGCCTAGTAGGAGAAGAACAAGGACATGGAAGGATACTAGAGAAAAGGCCAATCGTAAGTGGACCAAAAGTTATCCGAACTAGAAGAAAGCCTGAAAGATGTGAAAACAAAAATAGAAGATATTGCCTCTCAAAGCCCCTCGCAGATCAAGATTCCATCCACACCACCTCTTCCCCACCCACCAATCACTGTAGGTAAACCACAACCAGGATCTGTTCTTGCATATCCCACCCCAAAGGACTTGGACATGTTGTTCAAGGCATACCAGGCTCGACTTCAAGAAGGGCCAACACCTGCAAACCTAGACAAGAGCTACCCTAGAGCAGATTTAGAGATTGAACGGACAAAAATGTGCATTAAAATGGTGGAACTAGCTCAAGCTATGTTCGAGGCCAATCAATCATTCAATCAGATGAATACTATTACACCGGGTTTGCACTTCCAGGGCTTACTAGATAGATTAGAGTAGTTGGTAAACAAACCACAAGTTTCTTTACCTCCACAGGCTCAACTAACTATTGAAAGAGAAAGGTCATCACCGAAGAAAGTCTATGTTCCTGACTCTATAGATGATGGGGAACCTCTTTCAAATCAACAACACACTCAAAAGTTCTTGTGGGAAATACAAGAAGAGAAATGGGCCAAGGAGAAGGATGTTCCCCCTCCTATTCTTGAGATTGATGACCTTCATGATCAATTTCCACAAGACATTCCATCTATTTACGGAGAAAAAACAGAGCAACAAGAAGATGAACGATTAGATTTTGAATCTAATTCTTTACAAGAGTTGCCACAGTTCACAGGCCCATGGGAATCTGAATCTCTCCAGATTAGAGCTCCCACAATAGTGATCAGAAATGAAGACTCGGTGATTTCAAGAAACACTGATGTCGTGAAGAACACTAAGATTCAGTGTCATCTCACGGTAGAGGAGCTGCTCAAAGCAAAACCTGAGCTATAGAATCATGTGAAGGATCAAGTTCCCGAACTTGATTCCAAAATGCCAAAAGCAGGCTCTAAAGAGAAAGTTCCAGAGATACCTCTTGATAAAATAGGGGACATGTGTGAGGGTGACGAAGGTAATACTTATCTTCCAATCACCTACCAAGGTTACACAACCAAAGCAATCATAGATTCAGGTTCTGGTGCTGCTATTGCAACCACCTCCTTGTGGAAGCGATGGGGCAAGCCCACATTAAGACCAACTAGAATGAAGCTTCAAATGGCTGACGGCCATGTGGAAAGACCTCTAGGATTGCTCGAAGGGATAACTCTAACCACTTGTGGTGTAGAGTTTGAACACACATTTGCTATATGTAACTTTGAGAAAAATAACGTCTACGAGATGATCCTAGGAAGGCCCTTCCTACGACAACTGCAAGTGGTACAGGATTGGGGAACCAACGCCTTATACTTGCAATGCTTAGGGGTCATGACCAAGGTAAATTTGAAGGATTACACCTTCAGAGATGTACCACCCTACAGTGGAATCCTATCCACAAGGAGCAAGAAGATTCAGTCTCTCTGCATTCTAAAAGTTCATCTGATACATCTTGGATGCATGAAGATACTCATTTGTGGATGTGCAAGGTCGCAAAGGAAGAGGAGAAACGCTTAAAGGCAAGAGAAAAAGGAACTTCTCAAGGAGATAGACCAGTTCGAGACCCAGCCTCTACGCCGATGATATTTCCAGATGAGGAATTTGAGCCTCATGGTTGGGCAAAAATCTTAGCTACCATGGACATTGCAGTGAATGAAGAACTATGGACACCTATTGTGATGAGGAGGGTTATGATATTTCAGTGTTCATGTGTCAGCCCTTGCTAGAAGAATGTGACCCTAGTGAATTCATAAAAGAAGAAGAGAACGATGATGATCTAGAGTCCATTGTGATGGATAGGTGATTTATTTCAGAGGAGCACTATCTAGAAGACATAGGAGTATTTACCCAAAAGGAAGAAGAACCTCTCACAAGCATTAAAAACTGTCAATTCAAAGGATGGAAGTGAAGGAGGTCAAAAGAAAAAGAAAAGTCAAGGAGTGAAACAAGAAGAGAAGGAATCGTTGTTCGAAGTACTCGAGAATTTCAAGAAATATGAAGTTGAGGACCGAAAAATTTTGGTACGAATGCCTAAGAGAGAGGCCACCACAGGAGAAGCATATGATAACAAAGAAAAGACAAAAAAAGTCGTATTCACCATCGAAGAGAACGAAGAGAGATGTACGTACATAGGAGATGACCTAAGTAAAGAAGAGGAAGCAGAGTTGGTAGCCTTATTAAGGGAATATAGGGACGTGTTTGCATGGCACTATAGAGACTTGAAGGGAGTAGATCCGAAAATTTTTTCTCATACGATCCCCATGATAGCAGATGCCAAGCCCACCAAACATAAGCCCTACACATATAATGACACTTATGCAGCCAAAATAAAAGAAGAAATTGATAGATTGATTGAAGCTGGGTTCATCTATGAGATTGAGCATACTGAATGGGTGTCTCCCATTGTAGTGGTGCCCAAGAAGAATGGAAAGTTACGTGTGTGTATTAACCTTAAAAAAGTTAATGCCGCCACGATAAGAGATAGTTATCCACTTCCAATCACTGGACATTTATTGGAGCGTGTTGCAGGCAAGGAAGTTTATAGCTTCCTTGATGGATTTTCAGGTTACAATCAAGTAGCCATTGCCCCAGAAGATCAACACAAAACGGCTTTTGCCACAGAATGGGGAATCTTTGCATTTCGGGTAATGCCATTTGGGCTCACCAATGCACCTGCAACATTCCAAAGGCTCATGTGTCATGTCTTCAAAGAGTTCTTGCGAAAGAGCTTAGAAGTATATGTGGACGACTTATGTGCTCATTCCCAAGAGCGAAGATACCACATCCCCGAGCTGAGACAGATCTTCAACAAGTGTAGAGAATATCGAGTGTGTCTGAACCCACAAAAGTGTGTGTTCATGGTACGTCAAGGAAAAATCTTAGGTCACATTGTCTCTAAGAACGGAATATCAATAGATGAAGACAAGGTAAAAGCCATAGCGGAGTTGTCGAGGCCGAGGAATGTTAAAGAGGTACAAGCCTTCATGGGCCATTGTGGATATTACCGTAGGTTCATTCACATGTATGCAATGATAGCTAAACCTCTTTATGCCTTGTTGACAAATTTTGAGTGGAACGATGAATGCGAAAAGTCCTTCAATGAGCTGAAGAGACGCTTGTGCACAGCGCCAATATTGACCACTCTTGATTGGACAAAGCCATTCCATGTACATGTGGATGCATCCAATTATGCAATAGGATGTGTTTTGTCACAACCCACAGGAGAAGGAAATTTAGATTTGCCTATAGCCTCTGCTAGTAGGCAATTGAATGCTGCTGAACAAAACTACACCACAACTGAAAGAGAAGGGTTAGGCATGGTATATGCTGTAAAGAAGTTTGCCAACAAGTTCAAATTTTTCACGGATCATCAAGCTTTACTATACTTGGTCAATAAACCTTACAATACAGGACGTTTAGTAAGATGGTTCCTCTTACTAATGGAATATGACTTCGAAGTGGTTGTTAGGAAAGGTAGAACCCACCTTAGGGCGGATCACCTATCTCGCATCACTTCAGGAGAGCCACCGCAAGGAGTGTCTGATGAATTGCCCGACGCTTATCTGTTCAATCTAGAAGTCGTTCCTAAATGGGCAAATAAGTTGGTACCAGCCCTAACCTTTGGACCCGCAAATAAGAATGTAAAAACAAAAAAAGATGAAACTGTAAAATCACAAAAATATCAAATATTGGCAGGAAGCATGTATAAACAAGATATGGAAGGTGTTCTAGCTTCTTGTGTCAAGGACGATGAACATAGTAGTTGGTTACAACAAGCCCATGAAGGATTTCTAGGAAATCACTATTCTAAACAACGAACACTGCAGAATCTTAAACGTTTAGGAGTGTATTGGCCTAGTGTGGACAAAGAAATTCATGAGTGGATTAAGAATTGTCCAATGTGCAAAGAGAGACCCCCCGTGGAGCATGCCACCCTTTATCGCGTGTCATTAATTCCAGACTGGAGTGCTCCATTGGTAGAATTCATGAGATCGGGAACATTCCCCAAGGAGGCAAGTCTAGCAAGAAAACGAAGTATGGAGTAGGAGGCTAAAGACTATGCCTTAGTAGGTGATAACCTATACCAAAGAGGCAAAGATGGCTATTTGAGATTGTGCGTTCATGAATCAGATTATTTGAGAGTCTTAGAAACTGCACATAGCAGTGTGGGAGGTGGACACTTTGGGCCTGACAGAGTAATCAAGTCTATTCTATTCTCAAGACTTTGGTGGCCCACTCTTCATATGGATGCACATACCTATGTGAAGAAATGTGACACATGTCAACGTGCCCAGTACCCGATTCGAAAAGATGAGATGCCTTTGAGGCCAATGATGGGAGGGCGTGCATTTTCAAAATGGGGTATAGACTTTGTAGGTCCTATTAACCCCCCAGCTAGAAACTCTCATGTAGAATACATTATTGTAGCCACCGACTACCTTACAAAGTGGGTAGAAGTCAAAGCCACAACGAAGAATGATGCTCAAACAACGGCAAAGTTCTTATTTGAGAATGTGTTCACGAGATACGGATTACCAATAGAGTTAGTAAGTGATAGAGGCACACACTTCTTGAATGAAGTAATCGAAAATCTTCTCCAAGAATTCTTGGTGATACATAAGAAGTCTGCCCCCTATCATCCACAAGCTAATGGACAATCTGAGAGCACGAATAAGATCCTATGTAACATGTTGACAAAACTCGTAAATAACAAATGCTCTGATTGGGACAAACAACTTCATCATGTTGTTTGGGCCTACCGAGTTGCCTATAAAATGGTACTCAATGCCACCCCATTTCAGATGGTCTTCGGACAAAATGTTGTGCTACCGTTGGACTTCCTAATCCCAACTTTAAAAGTAGCACAAGAGCATGACTGGAATGGACACGAGTTATCCTCGAGGATCTTTGATTTAGAACGCTTAGGTGAGACAAGGCTACGAGCAGCGGCAGGCATCTATGCTGCAAAGAAACGACAAAAGGCATACTTTGATGCACACATCAAAGATAAAGGATTGAAAGAGGGAGACCTTGTGTTGGTCTATACACTAAAGCAACATGCCCGCAAATTAGAGAAACAAGGATATGGACCCATGATCATTAATAGAATTTCAACTAGCGGCGCGGTTCAATTGGCCACTTTAGAAGGTGATATCTTGTCGAACTATATAAGTGGTTGTCGAGTCAAGTTATATCAAGAACCTCTTAAAGAGGATATGCTCATGAGACTCAACACTGCTAAGAAGCAAAAAGAAGAGGAGTTAAGGGTTAGAGAAGAAGCATAAGCAGAGGCTAGAGAGCGCATCAGAAGAAATAAGTTACGGCGATTAGGCCTAGATGTCAACACAAAAGCTCCAAAATATCACATGGACATGTGCCAAACATCGGGCATAAGTACTTCTCAAATAATTGATCGACGTCCCTTTGTGACTATAGAGGTAGGACAAGGAAAGAGTGTAAGGGCTGTGAGAGCATTGGTTGACTCAGGTGCAGCGACTAGTGCAGTTAGACTTTCATACTGCCAAGACCAGCAATTGGACATCAAGCCTATAGAAGCCTATCTCATAGGATTGGGAGGTGTGGAAACCCCTTGTTGGGCGAGGTGGAACTTCCCATTTACCTTCAAGATGTTCCAATGAAAGTTAAAATGCTAGTATGTCATGATGAGGACCTTACAGAGCCACTTGTATTGGGTAAAGATTGGATTTATGACCATGCAGTCAACTTGAACTTAAGAAGTCAAATTCTTCAAGTTTGGGTACACGAACAATGCATTACATTAGAATTAGAAAATTGCATGCTCACAAATCCTAATGTCACATCTTCTCATAGTTCTTCTAGGACTAATCTTAGCAAAAAAGATGTTGTATGTGTCAAGGGCTCTATGTTCCAAAAGCATTCAATCATGGAAGAACAGGCTCAAAGACAAGCAAACTCCTCCTCTCATGCAAAGACTAATGCTATCACCACAACTCAACCAAAAAGGCAAGCACAACGGTATATGACAACCGCTATATCAAATAGACAAAGAGACTTCAAGAGGAAATTAGTTCCGGACATGAAGAAGATCTGGGTACGGAAAGGAGAGCAACCACCAACATTGCCAACACAATTCCCACCCAGGCAAGCTAAACATGTGAAGACAAGAACCAACCCACCAGGACCAGCTCAACGAGAAGGCATACAACAAATTTGGGTGCCTAAGAAATTAGTTGCAGTTCAACAAGGACAACCACATATGTGGGTACCCAAGAAGCTCTTACATACACAATGGCCTATGCTCTCCACCATGCAAAAGGTCTCAATAAAGAAGCCAACAAGAAAAAAGGGTAAGAACCGAGCCTAAAGCAAAAAAGAAGATAACCTCAATCCTGTGGCAAAAGCAAGAAGACAATCATCAAGGATATGGGTTTGGAAGCCAAAAGCATCAGCAACATCCACAGAACCAAAGAGCACACCACACTGGATACCAAAGTTTGGAAAGCATCCAAAGATGAAGTGGCCTGAGGTGATCTCTACAGGGCCAAATACTATTCTAAAATGGGTTCCAATGAGGAGGACTACATCATTTTGAGATCCAATCGACACCTCCAATCAAAGAATGCATTAAGTATGCAAGTAAGATCAAAAGCCTCGACCAGCAACAACCATGTGCCTTTGGCATAACCCTGTCTTTTGCACCATTCGGGTCATGCATTTTCAAAGTATGCATCAATATAGGGCCACATTACACGGCCTTGCATAGACACAATTGAGAAACCCCAGGCACATGAGACACAATTTCCACATGTAAAATATTTTATTGACAACTAACTTCTTTCTTCTTGTTTTCTGTCATTGTTCCACCAAAAAAAAAAAGGGGATTGTATGTTTGACGAATCCCCAATGCGAACCATCGACAACAGAAGACCAGCTGATGGTCAATCATCATGATGGAGTACAACACGGAGCGATGAAGATCAACATACCTTTCAACATGGTAAGATATGCATGCTTCAACAACACTATAACCATGATAGATTAGGAAACCTCTTCGTCGGCATACCCTTGAGCACTTCGCTCAAGACCCAATTTCTTGCACCATACTTCTTCCCATGCATTTTCCAAGTACGCATGCATAGGGCTATCTTATAAGGCCATGCACAAGGCACATATCTCGTCCAACCCATGCACTAATGCACTGACCCATCATCCATTATGGGTTACAAGTACTTGTCATGAAAACTATGAAAGCCATCTTGGGAAGAATCAGAGGACATCAGGGTGACCACTACAAGAGCAAGGAAGCCATCCACCACCGAGAGTTGCTCATAATCAACATTGACCACCTCCTTTGAGCAACTAGCAATTTTGGAAAGCTCACAAATGCACCATCAAGATGGAATACAAGGAAGAAGTACATACAAAGGGACTACAAACTGCAAGAGCTAGCAGACAAATGATCAGGCTACATTGGGAAGATGGATCGCTCCTGTTGAACGTAAAGGACACTACCTCTCAACGTACTACATGGAACAACCACTACAACAAGGGTCTGTCAGGGACGACAGACTCAAGAGGGGGGGAGTGTTGAAGCTCAAGGTCAAGCACAGGCATAAAAGTGCATCAAGGAAGTGGAGACACAAGAACGAGGAGCAAGTAGGGAGCTCCAAGAAGCACCTGTCAAATTTTCAGAAGAAATCCCTATAAAACTAGTGATTTTTATCACTAAAAACCATTGTAAATACCATTTTCCATTTTTACAACTCCATTTTGTTCAAGTCGAGGAGTCCTCGAGCTTGAGGAGTATTAGAAATATCATCCTACCAATTTTCATAATTTTTAGATTCCGTTTGAGTCCCCAAATAAGCCTTGGAACCTATTTTTTAACTAGGCCGGACACTACGTCTGCACAGGGCCAAAACTACTCAAAAAACTATAAAAAGGGCTGGAAAGCTCATTTGAGGGGTTAGCTTGTTGTAGATTTCAGCTTTGTAAGAGATTTCTTTTGTAATCGAAGCTTTCCATTGTTCCACTCTTTGCTCTTACCTTGTGCATGTGTGTGTGTATGTGTGTGCATGCTTGTGTGCTTTCACTCATGCACTTGTGCACTTCACTTGCTCTTGGTCTTCATACCGGTCCTCACGTCTCCACGGATTGATATTTATGAGGTGGAACTCCTCACGTTGGTACTCACCATTGTGCTAGAGTGACAAAGCTTGATTTGCAACATGCATAATGGACCTATTTTGCCTAGATTGATCTTCTTGCGTTAGAATAGAGACTAACTCCTCAAATGTTAAGGCATTTGGATTGCCTTTCATCATCAAATGAATAGTAGAAGAAAAACTCTGGTATGAATTAGGAAGACCATTCAGAATAGTTTGCACAAGTTGAACTGTCAGGCAAGACTTTATTAGCAAAAATTATTTGTTCCTTCAAATCTTTGATCTTTGTTAAAAAAATTTCCACAGAATCACCTTCATTCATATGCTCACTCTCCAACTGTTTTCGAAAGTAAGCAACACGGGCCTCATTCCCAGCCTGGTACAATGTGCTAAGTGTATCCCAAGCATCCTTAGCTATAAGAGTGAATGTCAGGAATAATGGCATGTTTGACAGACAAGGCTATCAATGCATGTGCCTGAGCATCTTTGCCATCCCAACGAATTCGCTCTATAGTTCGTGCAGCAAAAACTGCATCACGAATAGGAACATGAAAACTATCATCATCTTCAATGCCGTCTACATCAACTTCAGTACTTGTATTTGTAGGTGTAATAGGATGTTCTTCAACACCTTGCACAATATTACACAGTCCTTTTGTGACCAATACATGACACATCATATAAGCCCACAATGGGTAATTTTTACCATCCAACTTATCCTCACTGCTTTTAGCCATGGTCACTGACTAAAGTACCTTTGTAGCTCAAGCGTAAGCACCACCTCCTTTACTTGTCAATCCGCGGAGATGTGAGGACCGGTATGAAGACCACGAGCAAGTGAAGGCACAAGTGCATGAGTGAAAGCACACAAACATGCACACACATACACGCACACGTGCACAAGGTAAGATCAAAGAGAGGAACAATGGAAAGCTTTGATTGCAAAAGAGTTCTCTTACAAAAGCTCTATTCTCTAACAAGCTAACCTCAAAAATGAGCTCTCTAGCTCTTTTTGTAGTTTTTTTACTAGTTTTGGCCCTCTCCAGACCTAGTGTCCGGCCTAGTTAAGAATTAGGTTCCAGGGCTTATTTGAGGGCTCAAATGAAGTCTAAAAATTATGAAAATTGGTAGGATGATACTTGTAATACTCCTCAAGCTCGAGGACTCCTCGGCTTGAACAAAATGGAGTTACAAAAATATAAAATGGTATTTACAATGGTTTTTAGTGATGAAAATCACTATTTTTATAGGGATTTCTTCTGAAAATTTGACATACACTTCTTGGAGCTCCCTACTTGCTCCTTCTTCTTGTGTGTCCACCTCTTTGATGTGCTCTTGTGCTTTGTCTTTGACCTTCAGCTTCAACACTCCTCCCCCTCTCGAGTCTATCGTCCCTGATAGACCCTTGTTGTAATGGTTGTTCCATGTAGTGCTTTGAGAGGTAGTGTCTATTTGGTAGGAACAATGTCCGTCTACCTTCCAAATGTGGTAGGGTTGGTTGTTCAATTCTTCATTTGTCAGTAAAAGCCTTTGGAAGTTTTTGTCCCTTGGTATGCGCTCCTTCCTTGGTTTCCAGCATGATTGTGTCGTTGTGAGTCGCCATTGATGGCCTCTAGATCTTCTTAAGATGATGTTCATAGTAATCACGCCAAGTACTAATAACCCATAATGAATGATGGGTAAGTGTGTTCATGCATGGGTTGAGGAAAATATGTGCCTTGTGCATGGCCTTGTAATGTAGCTCTATACATGCTTACTTGGAAAATGCATTGGAAGAAGTATGGTGCAAAAATTGGGGTCTTGAGCTAAGTGCTCAAGGGTATGCAGACGAAGAGGTTTCCTAATCTATCATGGTTATGGTGTTGCCAAGGTAAAAGATACTTACCATGGTGAAGCATCAATCGATGTTTATCTCGTCCTGTTGTGCTCCCGACATTTGTGATGGACATTGTTGATGAATATCTATGTTGAGGATCCACTGATGAAATTCTTTGAGTGCCTGGTCCTGTCTGCTCTCTTCAAAGCAACATTTGCCAAATACTGAGAATTGAATTTCTTTATATTCCTTGACAAATGACATTGGGTAACTACACCAAGCTTAGTTTCACATCTTCTCGTTAGCTCACCATAAGCAGGAGTCTTCTCATCCAGTATACATACAAGGATTTGCAGTGTACCAAAAATACCCTTTACAGATATCTCTTTGGATGCTCTCGTACATATAGTAGTTAAGCATCGCTCAAGTTGTGGACCTTCAAGCTCTTCCCTCCTACCATGGTAAGGGGAAATAGTAGTTGTGGATGCCATGTTCATGCCAGGTGCTTGACATCTACCAAATAAGGCAGCAATAATATCATCTGCTAGTCGAGACACACTTCTATCAAAACTGATAAATGCCCAGTAATCAATGGTTCCACCTTCAACTAAGTATGAATCATTCATGTTCCATGAGCCAAACCTAGGAACAAACTCTCTCTCTCTCTCTCTCTCTCTCTCTCTCTCTCTCTCTCTCTCTCTCTCTCTCTTTTTTTTTTTTGCAAAACAATGTCACAAAACAAGAAGACAAAGGTTAGTATCAATAAAAATATTTGACATGTGTCAATGTCCTCTTGTGCCTGGGATTCTCAAGTGTGTCTATGCACGGCCGTGTAATGTGGCCCTATATTAATGCATACTTTGGAAATGCATGGCCTGAATGGTGCAAAAGATAGGGTTGTGCAGGGAGCACATGGTTGTCGCTCGTCGAGGGTTTCGATGTTATTTGCGGATGTTGATGCCATCTGTCGTGGAGATATCCATTGGATCTTGAGATGACAATTGATCCTGCCTCCTTATGGGGATCCATTTGAGAACGATTTGTGACTGTGTAGTGAGCACCTTTGGCCTATTCCTCCTTGGCTGGTTTCGTGATTGTTGTGTCCCTTGTGGTTGGTGCTTTGGTTTTGTAGGGGTCGCTGATGCTTTTGGCTTCCAAACCCATACCTCTATGGCTGGTCTCTTGACTCGCGTTGAAGAGGTTAGTTGGTCTACTTTTGTTCTTGGTGTTTGGTTCTGACCTTTGCCTCGCCTTGGCTTCTTTGTTGAGACTTTTCGTGTATGGGAGAGCATAGGTTGTTGCGGACGTAAGAGCTTCCTGGGTACCCACATGTGTAATTGCCCTTGTTGAGCTGCAACTAATTTCTTAGGCACCCAAATTTGTCGGAGATCTTGTGGTTGAGCTTGTCCGAGCTTCTTCCTTCGTCTTCTGGCCTGGTTAGCTTGCCTGGATGGGGTTTGTGGAGCCAAGGTTGGAGGTTGCTCGCCTTTGCATACCCAGATCTGCGTCATGCCCGGAACTGCTTTCTTGTTGAATGGTATCTTTCTATTTGCTATAGCAGTTGTCTTGAATTGTTGTGCTTGCTTCTTAGGTTGAACTATTGGGGATGCTTTACTCTTCGAAAAAGAAGGAGGGTTTGCTTGCCTTTGCGACTGTCCTTCCATGATTGAGTCCTTTTGGATCATAGAGCTTTTGACACATACAACATCTTGCTCGTGAAGATTAGTCTTAGAGGAACTAAGAGAGTGTGTGGTGCCATGATCTGTGATCATGCAGTTCTCTAATTCTAATGTAATGCATTGTTCATGTACCCAAACTTGAAGAATTTGACTTCTTGGGTTTAAGTTAACTGCATGGTCATAGATCCAATCTTGACCCAAGACAAGTGATTCTGTAAGGTTCTCATCTTGACACACTAGCACTTTGACTTTCATTGGAACATCTTGAAGGTAGATGGGAAGTTCCACCTCGCCCAAAAAAGGGGTTTCCACACCTCCCAATCCTATGAGATAAGCTTCTATGGGATTGATGTTCAACTGCAAGTCTTGGCAGTAGGATAGTCTAACTGCACTACTTGCTGCACCTGAGTCAATCAATGCTTTCACAGACCTTGCACCCTTTCCTTGTCCTATCTCTATGGTCACAAAGGGACGTCGATCAATGACTTGAGAAGTAATTATGCCTGATTTTTGGCACATATCCATGTGATATTTTGGGGCTTTTGAGTTGACATCTAGGCCTAGTCGCCTTAACTTATTTCGTCTAATATGCTCTCTGGCCTCTGCCTGTGCTTCTTCCCTCACCCTTAACTCCTCTTCTTTTCGCTTCTTAGCAGTGTTGAGTCTCGTAAGCATAACCTCTGTAGGAGGTTCTTGGTATAACTTGACTCTACATCCACTAATATAGTTTGGCAAGATATCTCCTTCTAGAGTGGTCAACTGAACTGCACCGCTAGTGGAAATTCTATTAATGATCATGGGTCCGTATCCTCTTTTTTCCAACTTACGGGCATGTTGCTTTAGCGTATAAACCAGCACTAGGTCTCCCTCTTTCAATCCTTTATCTTTGATGTGTGCATCAAAGTATGCCTTTTGTCTTTTCTTTGTAGCATAGATGTTTGTCGCCGCGCGTAGCCTCATCTCACCTAAACGTTCTAGATCGAAGATCCTAGAGGACAATTCATGTCCATTCCACTCATGCTCTTGTGCTACTTTTAAGGTTGGGATGAGGAAGTCCAATGGTAGCACAACATTCTGTCCAAAGTCCATCTGAAATGGGGTGGCATTCAGTACCGTTTTATAGGCAACTCGATAAGCCCAAATAGCATGATGTAGCTGTTTGTCCCAATGAGAGCGTTTATTATTCAATAGTTTTGTCAATACATTACATAGGATCTTATTCGTGCTCTCGGCTTGTCCATTAGCTTGTGGATGATAAGGGGCAGACTTCTTATGTATCACCAAGAATTCTTGGAGAAGATTTTCAATGACCTCATTCAAGAAGTGTGTGCCTCTATCGCTCACTAACTTTATTGGTAGCCCATATCTCGTGAACACATTCTTGAATAAGAACTTAGCCGTAGTCTGAGCATCATTCTTTGTTGTGGCTTTCACTTCTACCCACTTTGTAAGGTAATCTGTGGCTACAATAATATACTCTGCATGGGAGTTTCTAGCTGGGGGGTTAATAGGACCTATGAAGTCTATGCCCCACTTCGAAAATGCACGCCCTCCCATCATTGGCCTCAAAGGCATCTCGTCTTTTCTAACCGGATATTGTGCACGTTGGCATGTTTCACATTTCTTCACATAGGTATGAGCATCCATATGAAGAGTGGGCCACCAAAGTCCTGAGAATAGAATGGTCTTGATTACTCGATCAGGACCGAAGTGTCCACCTGCAACACCGCTGTGTGCAGTTTCTAAGACTTTCAAATAGTCTGATTCGTGAATGCACAATCTTAGATAACCATCCTTGCCTCTTCGTTATAAGTTGTCTCCAACTAAAGCATAGTCCTAAGCCTCTTGCTCCATGCTTCGTCTTCTTGCTAGACTAGCTTCTTTGGGTAAGGTTCCCGATCTCATAAACTCTACCAATGGAGCACTCCAATCTGGAATTAATGACATGTGATAAAGAGTGGCATGCTCCACTGGGGGTTTTACCTGGCACACTGGACAAGTCTTAATCCACTCATGTATTTCATTGTCCATGCTAGGCCAATACACTCCTAAACGTTTCAAATTCTGCAATGTTCGTTGTTTAGAATAGTGATTTCCTAGCATTCCTTCATGGGCTTGTTGCAACCAACTACTATGTTCGTCATCCTCGACACAACAAGCTAGTACACCTTCTATATCTTGTTTTTACATGATTCCTACCAATATGTGATATTTTTGTGATTTTACAATTTCTTCTTGTGATGTTTTAACATTCTTATTTGCGGGTCTAAAGGTTAGAACTGGTACCAACTTATTTGCCCATTTAGAAACAACTTCTAAATTGAACAGATAAGCATCTGGTAGTTCATCAGACACTCCTTGCGATGACTCTCCTGAAGTGATGCAAGAAAGGTGATCTGCCCGAAGGTGGGTTCTACCTTTTCTAACAACAACTTCAAAGTCATATTCCATTAGCAAGAGTAACCATCTTACTAAGCGTCCGGTATTGCAAGGTTTATTGGCCAAATATAACAAAACTTGATGATCAATGAAAAACTTGAACTTGTTGGCCAATAAATAGTGTCTAAACTTCTTCACAGCATATACCATGCCTAAGCCCTCTTGCTCAGTTGTGGTATAGTTTCCTTCAGATGCGGTGAGTTGTCTACTAGCATATGCTATGGGCAAATCTAAGTTTCCTTCACCTGTGGGTTGTGCTAGTTGTTGATATATTCAGGTAGTGATGTGTGTGAACACACTAGGACCGCCGGGGCACTTTTTTCCCTCTTTAGGAGGTTTTTTTCCCCCGGCTTGTATATACGCCTATTGCCCTAATGGGCTACTCATCTTTGTACATTCTCTAGTAATACATTCAATATTGTGTGTTTATGCTCCAAGCTTCTTCTTCTTCCTTGTGCTATTCACGTGCTTCCGTAGATGTCTATCTCCAACAATTGGTATCAGAGCAGGTTGTCGCTTCTTCTAGGGCGCCATCGACACTCCTCCGTTTGCAGTCTCAGATTCGCATGAAATTTGGTGACCATACTCAGGGTGTTTCCGAGATCAAAACGGCTTCGCTTTGTGGTGCCGAAATCGTGATCTGAGCTCGTTTCGGTCTCCGAACGCACTATCACAGCGCTTGTGCAAGTTATTTCGTCCTTTTGTGCCAAAGGTATATACCAGTTTCTGTTCACCAGTTTAAGCGTCTCGAAGTCTGCTACAGGTCTAGCAAAACTCGTCTGGGCAGTTCCGTTCAACTTTTTGAGATACAGTCAATTTTCTGCATCAAGGTATTTTAGTCACCGGCCATGGTTGAAAGCAGTGATGTATTCCGTATGTTGGTTGTTGAGGATAAGTTGGATGGTTCCAACTACCCATTATGGGCTTATATGATGCGACATGTACTGGTTGCAAAAGGATTGTGGAACATTGTGCAAGGTGTTGAAAGACGTCCTGTTACACCTGTAACAACAGGTACTGCAAATACAGGTGCTGGAGCTGATGAAGATGGTGTCGAAGATGATATTCTGTAGATTCCTGTTCGTGCTGCTATTTCTGTTGCACCTACTGCAAAGCAAATTTGCTGGGATGGCAGAGATGCCCAGGCACATGCATTGATAGCTTTTTCTATCAAACGTGCCATTATTCCTCACATTTGCTCTTGCAAAACAGCAAAGGATGCTTGGGATACACTTACCACTTTGTACCAGGCTAGGAATGAGGCTCGTGTTGCTTACCTCTGAAAACAGTTGGAGAGTGAGCACATGAATGAAGGTGATTCTATGGACAGTTTCTTAACGAAGATCAAAGATTTGAAGGCACAGTTGATTTCTGCTGATAAGTTTATACCAGATAGCTCACTTGTGCAAACCGTTCTGAATGGTCTTCCTGATTCATATCAGAGTTTTGCTTCTACTCTTCGGTTGATGATGAAAGGCAATCCTAATGCCTTGTCATTTGAGGAGTTAGTCTCTGTTCTGTTGCAGGAAGATCAGTCCAGGCAGAACAGGTCCATCATGCTTGTTGCAGATCAAGCTTTCTTGGCTAGTCAGAAGGGCAAAGGAAAATGGAGCTCTTCTACTAGTAAGCAGAAATCTGCAAATACTGCACAATCGAAGAACCAGGATAAAGATGAGAAGAAATCAAAAAAGCAGAAATTGTTTTGCAAGTACTGTAAAGGAAATGATCATATCATAAAGAACTGTCCAAAACTGGCTGCTAAAGAGGCAAAGAAGAAAGAGGTTGGAATGGTTGTTGCAGAGGCCTCTACACCAAAAATAGAGTCTGCAAATCTTGTGCAGGAAGAAGAATGGTCGTTTACTACTGTCTGCAGTTTTGACCCATCTTCTCATGATCAGTGCATGTCTGCAGTAGACTCAGATGTTTGGTACATTGACAGTGGGGCAACCAAACATATTACCTCGCAGCGCAGTTTCTTCTCTTCACTCGAGCCTGCCCCTACAGGGAATACTGTCACATGCGCCAATAACTCCTCTTATCCTGTAATGGGAGTTGGTAAGATCATTCTGACTACTGTTGATGGTAGTTCTTTCACTTTTTCAGATGCTTTATTTGTGCCAGGGATCAAAAGGAACCTGTTATCAGTTTCTGCATTAGCCACGATTGGCTTGGTTGTGAAATTCATTGATGACAGGTGTAAAGTCCATGATCTCTCAAATGGCGATGTGATTATTGCTTCTGGCATTTTATGTTGTGGGATGTATAAGCTCATAGACTATGAAAGATCTGTGAATGATTCGGCATGTGCAGTTCATGATTCTCAGGCTATGTCAGATGCAAAGCTTTGGCATGCACGCTTTGGTCATCTGAATTTTGCTAGTTTGCTACGCCTGCAGAAATCTGAAATGGTGTCCTCTTTGCCCAAACTTGAGGCTCCTGGAAAACATGTTTGTGAAGGCTATATTTTGGGCAAAATGCAGCGTTACTCCTTTCCAAAAGATGGTTCAGTTCGGGCTACGCAGAAATTGCAGCTTGTACATAGTGATGTTTGTGGTCCTATGCAGACACCCTCTTTTGGAAATTACCTTTACTTCGTGACTTTCATTGATGATTTTTCCAGGCATGCATGGGTATATCCACTCAAAGCAAAGTCCGAAGTGTTCATGTGCTTCAAACAGTTTTTGGTTTTGGCTGAAAATCTGTCAGCATGTAAAATGGGCACCCTCCGTTCTGATCGAGGGGGGGAATATATGTCTTCAGATTTTAATGCATTTCTGGCTGAACGTGGGATAAAACACCAGTGTACAGTGCCGTATACACCTCAACAGAATGGAGTTGCTGAACGAAAGAACAGGTCACTCATGGAGATGGCGAGGTGCATGGTCAAAAGTCAGGCTTTACCACAATAGTTTCTGGCTTGAGGCTGTCATGTGTGCAGCATATGTACTGAACAGGTGTCCCACTAAAGCGTTGTAGTCTATCACTCCATATGAGGCTTGGCATGACCGCAAGCCATTTGTTGCTCATTTACGTGTTTTTGGTTGTTTGGCATATGCATTAGTGCCTGAACAACATCACAGAAAATTGGATGATAAGGCAGTAAAATGTATTTTTGTTGGGTATAATTCTGAAAGTAAAGGTTATCATCTGTATCATCCACAGACTAAACGCATTCTGGTTAGCCGTGATGTTGTCTTTGTGGAAGATGCTATTCAGCCATTGCTTTCATGTACTAAGGAGACATCTGTTAGCTCCAAAGACATGTATGATACGTTGATGCCTCTTTTTACAGGTGGAGAATCTAGTGCTGGTCCTAATGAGGCAACTTCTCAGCCTTTGCAGGTTTCATATGATGATGCCGATCATTCTATTTCTGATGTAGATTTACATGATGCACTTGTTGATGAGAGAGCTGATATTGAGCAGGCAAAAACTATGCCAAAATGGCTGGTGCAGACTTTGCGTGACAGCAAATTAGATGCACCTTTGTCATATCATACTCGTTCAGGCTCTCATAGTGCCTCCTTTGCATCAGATTTCTATGCTATGGCTGCGTCTAGTCTCTCTGATGAGAATGAGCCTGTTTCTTTTGATGAAGCACAGAATTCAGAAAATTGGATGGCTGCCATGCAATCTGAATATGATGCTATAATGAAGAATGGTACATGGTCTTTATGTGACTTGCCTCCTGGCAAGAAGGCCATTGGCACTAAGTGGGTATACAAGTTGAAGCGTAAACCTGATGGTACAGTTGACAGGTATAAGGCTAGGCTTGTTGCAAAGGGTTATGCGCAAGAAAGAGGCATTGATTTTGATGAGACCTTTGCACCTACATGCCATATGACTACTGTTCGGAGCATTTGTGCACTTGCAGCCCATCATGGTTGGAATGTACATCAGTTGGACATTAAAACAGCGTTTCTGAATGGTGACTTACATGAAGAAGTGTATGTTTTTCAGCCCCGTGGCTTTGTGCAGAAAGGGCATGAAAACCAGGTGTGCAGGGTAAAGAAGGCATTATATGGTTTAAAGCAAGCACCACGTGCTTGGTATGAGAAGATACATGCCTATCTGGTTGCACATGGTTTTGTGAACAGTCCAACTGAAAGCACCTTATATGTTAAGCGTGCTAATGATGTGCTTCTGATCATTGTTGTCTATGTTGATGACATGCTGCTCACTGGTCCTATTGAGAAGCATATTGCTTATTTCAAGGCTGATTTGCATGCCTCATTTGAGATGTCTGATTTGGGGCATTTGCATCACTATTTGGGCATTCAGTTTATGCAAGTTGATGGTGGAATGGCTTTGTGTCAAACGAAATATATTGACACATTATTGCAGCGTTTTGGCCTTGAAGACTGTAAGCCTATTGCCACTCCTATGGAGACAGGTTTACGATTGAGTCTTCATGATGCTGGAGATGCATTTGATGCTGTTCTCTATCAGCAGGCTGTTGGATGCTTGATTTACTTATGCATTACTTGGCCAGATATTCAGTTTGCTGTCTCACAGATGAGCAGGTTTATGCATTGCCCAGGAGTCACGCATTGGAAGGTGGTTAAGCGCATCTTTCGCTACTTGAGTGGTACTCGGCTACTTGGGTTGTTTTATCCCAAGGGGGGATCACTATCGCCAGATTTGCATGCTTTTTCTGACTCAGATTGGGCTGGTTGCTATGACACTCGTGTGTCCACCAGTGGTTTTTGCTTCATGCTTGGTACCTCATGTATATCTTGGTTGAGCAAGAAGCAGCCTATTGTGGCCACTTCCAGTTGTGAGGTTGAGTATAGGGCAGCTTTCACAGTGACTGTTGAGTGTGTGTGGCTTAGACGCCTTATGGCTGATTTGGGTGTTGGCCAGTCTTCTGCCACCACCATCTTCACTAACAGTCAGAGCGCATTGGCAGTTGTGAGGAACCCTGTGTTCCATGCTCGCACTAAGCACATTGAGGTGCATTATCACTATGTCAGGGAGAGGTTCTCTGCTGGGGAGATCAGCTTGGCATATGTGCCCACGCAGGAGAACATTGCATACCTTTTCACAAAGGCTCTGCCTAGGGAGAAGTTTGAAGCTTTCTGCAAAGCTTTGGGCTTACTTCCTTTTGTGGAGTGATTTCCACATAGCTTGGCACTTCCTTATACATGAGTGCCAGCTCCTTGTTCACCGCATCACTCCCAGGGGGGATT
Organism: Ceratopteris richardii; assembly: GCA_020310875.1. Taxonomy (NCBI): domain Eukaryota; kingdom Viridiplantae; phylum Streptophyta; class Polypodiopsida; order Polypodiales; family Pteridaceae; genus Ceratopteris; species Ceratopteris richardii. The sequence goes on from CM035419.1 coordinate 121,034,473, forward strand.
TGTTAATATATTTAGGTAGTGATGTGCTACTCATCTTTGTACATTCTCTAGTAATACATTCAGTATTGTGTGTTTGTGCTCCAAGCTTCTTCTTCTTCCTTGTGTTGTTCGCGTGCTTCCACAGACGTCTATCTCCAATACTAGCACACATCCTATGGCATGATTGGATGCATCCACATGGACATGGAATCGTTTATTCCAATCAGGAGTGGCCAGTATTGGTGTTGTGCACAAACGTTTCTTTAGTTCATCGAAAGAATTCTCGCATTCATCGTTCCACTCAAAATTAGACAACAAGGCATAAAGGGGTCTAGCTATGATCGCGTACATGTGGATAAACCTACGGTAATATCCACAATGGCCCATAAAGGCTTGTACCTCTTTAACATTCCTTGGCCTTGGCAGCTCCGCTATGGCTCGTACCTTATCTTCATCTGTTGAGATTCCATTCTTAGAAACAATATGACCTAAGATTTTACCTTGACGCACCATAAACACACACTTTTCTGGGTTCAGAAACACTCAATATTCTCTACACTCGTTGAAGATATGTCTGAGCTCAGGGATGTGAAATCTTCTTTCTTGGGAATGAGCACATAAATCATCCACATACACTTCTAAGCTCTTTCGCAAGAACTCTTTGAAGACATGACACATGAGCCTTTGGAATGTTGCAGCTGCATTGGTGAGCCCAAATGGCGTCACACGAAATGCAAAGATTCCCCACTCTGTGGCAAAAGCTGTTTTGTGTTGATCTTCTGGGGCAATGGCTACTTGATTGTAACCTGAAAATCCATCAAGGAAGCTATAAACTTCCCTGCCTGCAACACGCTCCAATAGGTGTTCTGTGATTGGAAGTGGATAACTATCTCTGATCGTAGCGGCATTAACTTTTTTAAGGTTAATACACACTCGCAACTTCTCGTTCTTCTTGGGCACCACTACAATGGGGGACACCCATTCAGTATGCTCAATCTCATAGATGAATCCAGCTTCAATCAGCCTATCAATTTCTTCTTCTATTTTGGTTGCATATGTATCATTATATGTGTAGGGCTTCTGTTTGGTGGGCTTGGCATCAGCAGTCATCAGCAAATTCTTGGATCTACCCCTTTCAAGTCTCTATAGTGCCACGCAGACACATCCCTATATTCCCTTAATAGAGATACAAGCTCCATTTCTTCTCTTGCACTTAGGTCATCTCCTATATATGTGCATCTCTCTTTGTTCTCTTCAATGGTCACTACAATTTTCTTGGTCTTTTCTTTATTGTCATATGATTCTCCTATGATGGCCTCTCTCTTAGGCATTCGTACCAAAATTTTGCGGTCGTCAACTTCATATTTCTTGAAGTTTTCTGGTACTTCAAACAATGATTCCTCCTCTTCTTGTTTCATTGCTTTTCTTTTCTTTTTCTTTTGACTGCTCTCACTTCCATCCTTTGAATCTACCGTTTTAATACTTGTGAGAGGTTCTTCTTCTTTCTGGGTGAACACTCCAATATCTTCTAGATAGTGCTTCTCTGAGTTAAAGCAACTATCCATCACAATGGACTCCATATCATCATCATTCTCTTCTTCTTCTATGGCATCACTAGGGTCACATTCTTCTAGCAAGGACTGACACATGAACACTGAAATATCATAACCCTCCTCATCACAATGAGGTTTCGATTGTTCTTCATTGACAGCAATGTCCATGGTGGCTAAGATTTCTGGCCAGCCATGAGGCTCAAATTTTTCATCAGGAAAGATCATCGGTGTGTAGGCTGGGTCTCTAACTGGTCTATCTCTTGGCGAAGTTCCTTCTTCTCTTGCCTTTAAACGTTTTTCCTCTTCCTCTACGACCTTGCACATCCACAAATGAGTATCTTCATGTAGCCATGATGGATCAGGTGAACTTTCAGAATGCACAGAGATGGAATCTTCTTTTGCTTTGTGGATAGGATTCCATTGTAGGGGTGGTACATCCCTGAAGGAGTAATCCTTCAAATTGACCTTGGTGGTGACCCCTAAGTGTTGTAAGTACAAGGAGTTGGTTCCCCAATCCTATACTATTTGCAATTGTCATAGGAAGGGTCTTCCTAGGATCATCTCATAAACATTATTTTTCTCAAAGTCACATATAGCAAATGTGTGCTCAAACTCTACACCACAAGTGGTTAGAGTTATCCCTTCGAGCAGTCCTAGAGGTCTTTCAAAATGACCATCTGCCATTTGAAGTTTCATTCTAGTTGGTCTTAATGTGTGCTTGCCCCATTGCTTCCACAAGGAGGTGGTTGCAATAGTAACACCAGCACCTGAATCTATGATTGCTTTGGTTGTGTAAGCTTGGTAGGTGATTGGAAGATAAGTATTACCTTCTTCACCCTCACACATGTCTCCTATTTTATCGAGAGGTATCTGTGGAACTTTTTGCTTAGAGCCTGATTTTGGCATTTTGGAATCAAGTTCTGGAACCTGATCCTTGACATGATTCCATAGCTCAAGTTTTGCTTTGAGCAGCTCTTCTACAGTGAGATGACATTGAACCTCAGTGTTCTTCACGACATCAATGTTCCTTGTAACCACTGAGTCTTCATGTCTGACCAGTATTGTGGGAGCTCTGATCTGAAGAGATTCAGATTCCCATGGGCCTGTGAATTGTGGCAGTTCTTCTAAAGTATTAGATTTGAAATCCAATCTTCCGTCCTCTTGTTGCTCTGCTTGATCTCCGTAAATAGATGGAATATCTTGGGGAAACTGAGCATGAAGGTCATCAATCTCATGAATAGGAGGGGAATTACCCTTCTCCTTGGCCCATTTCTCCTCTTGTATTTCCCGAAAGAACTCTTGAGAGTACTGTTGAATTGAAGGAGGTATTCCAGTATCCGTGGAATTAGGAACATAAGCTGCCCCCATTGGTGATGAGCTTCCTCTCTCAATAACTGGTTGAGCTTGTGGAGGTAAAGAAACTTGTGGTTTGTTTACCAACTGCTCTAATCTTTCTAGTAAGCCCTAGAAATGCAAATCCGGTTTGATAGAGTTTATCTGATTGAACTTTTGACTAGTCTCGAGTATAGCTTGATCTTGTTCTACCATTTTCGTGCACATTTTCATCCGTTCAATCTCTAAATCTGCTCTAGGGTAACTCTTGTCTAGGTTTGCAGCTCTTGGCCCTTCTTCAAGTCAAGCCTGGTAGGCCTTGAACATCATGTCCAAGCCTTTTGGGGTTGGATCTGCAAGAACAGACCTTGGTTGTGGTCTATTTACAATGGGTGGTGGGATGGTATGAGGTGGACTGGATGGAGTTTTGGCATGCAAGGGACTTTGAGATGCAATGTCTTCTATTTTTGTTTTTGCGTCTTTCAGGCTTTCTTCTAGTTCGGATAACTTTTTGTTCCACTTGCAATTGGCCTTCTCTGTCGTATCTTTCCATGTTCTTGTTTTCCGCTTGCTAGGCTCTCCTGATTCACTTGACTCTGGTTGTTCAACTGGCTTATCCTGTTTTAGCACTTGGGCCCTAGTGACTGCTTGTACAGGAGCCACATTACTGCTACTAGCACTTGAATCCACCAGTAAGCCTACCACATTAATGGGTGTAACCTTGGGCGCACTAGAGGGGTTTCTTGGACAATCTCTAGGGAGATGGTCTTTACCACACTCAGGACAAAAGGCTTGTATCGTGATGTTTTGTCCTTGGCCCAGAGTCAGTGAGTGGGGACATTCACGAATGAAATGGTCACCCTGGCATCTAAAACATGGTCCTCTAGGGGCTTGTGGTCTTACCTATCTCAATTGGGGCCTAGTGTTGGGATTCGTATACATGACATTGGAATATTCTGGCTCCCAATTTTGTTCCATAGGTGGTGCCTCATATGGATACGAGTAAATCTCACTATGCTCAGGTGACTCTATGTAATATGCATGTGGACTACCTTCATGGGAGTAGTCTGAACTATAAGCATGAGAGTCACTCTGAGATCAGTGGGGTCACTAGCACTAATGCTCTATTAAGGTTCTCTTCTGCCATTGCATACTTAACTGGAATTGTATTGGAAGGAGCTAGTGGTTGGTTTCCCAAGACTGGTTGTGGCCTATATGGTGCCTGATATTGCTGTTGTGGTCTATACTATGGTTGTTGGTGTTGGTTCTGATACCTACCCTGTGGGTAGGGTTGCTGATAGTTCTGTTTCACAACCTGCCTGTTGTAGGGACAATCTTGAGCCGTGTGGTTTGTGTATTTCCTCTCAATAGTGCAGTATGGGGTATTCCTTTCTCTCATGTTCTGGTTGTGCGATGGGCATATATTAGCCATGTGGTCGCCTCCGCAAGTATAACACTGATTCAATGGGGTGACTCTTGGTGATTGTCTATTTTGGACTCCTACTTTCTTGGCAACTTGCTCAACTATCTCATCTATTTTTGTGGAGACTCTTGAAGTATGACTAGTAGAACTATCAGAATCCTTATAGAGTTTGGATAGTCCTAACTCCTCATCCAAGTTGTCTTCTATGTCAATGCACATGCGCACACACTCTTCTATGCTTCTAGGCTCTTTCAAGTACACATATGATCTTAACTTAGTGCTTAGTAAGCCATCTAAAAACAAAGCCACTTGTTTGGCTAGTGTAGGTAACTCCAGAGCAGGGCATCTTTCTAGGTACTGTCTGAACCTTCTTCCTTCTAGTCGCATTGTTTCTTGGGGTGTCTGCTTGAAGCTGTGGATCAAAAATGATGTGTTATGCCTGATACCACTCTTGGAAAATTCTATAATGAATTCGTCTAGCATTTGACCTATATCGCGATAGTTGCGACTACTCAGTGGTTGAAACCAAGCTAAGGCAGTGCCCTTAAGAGTCAAACCAAATGCCTCATATTGGGTGAACAAATTCTCAACTTGTTCAGCTCTTAACACTTGTTTGAACTCAGCCACATGATCATAAGGATCTCTTGTCCCATCAAAACAATTCTTCATTGCCTTGATCATTTGAGTGGGTCTAAGGGTTCTTGGGTGCTCTCGGGGTCTAGGCAATGGAAAATCATGTTCATCTCTTTGTTGCCTATGTGCTTGATGTCTCTCTCTTTTAGGTCTTTCATTTTCAAATCCTAATCTATTCTTGCCCACAGTGTGTGCAAAACTTACCTCAGGTCTCTCTCTAGTTCTTTCTCTCTGGGCTTCATGAGCTTTGGATGATCCTACTCCTTGGAGGCCATGGGAAACATTGGATCTTGGTGGAGGGAAAATCAATTCACTCTTCCAAGTATATGCATGTCTATCATCTTCTGTTACCAAGAACATATTCTCTGATGTGTTATCCAGGTAGACAACTTTGCGTGGTATCTCAGGATCTTTGAATTCATAGATGATGACTATGCCCAGCTGGCTAAGTTGATCTGGCTTAAATTTCCAAAAGGCTTCCTCTGTTTCTCTATTCAAGAATAGTTCTATGCTTTTGTTGTCTTGAGGGATCCAATTTGGAGTGATCACTCTCGTCAAAACTGACTTGCCTCTAGGAGTCTGGGGTCCTTGTCCTACATTTCCTTGTTCTAGGTCTCCTATCTCATTCTCAGAATTGATATTTCCAAACTCATCGGTCCAATCTGGTTGGTTGGTGACCACATACATGGTTCCTTCCTTATCAATGTATGAACCCTCTTCAAACTTGACTACTGGGTGTTCAAGTCCAAAGGGTTGATCGGGATTTTTGAGTTGGACCACTGATCGCCTCAGACCATCCTCATAGGTGCGAGCACCTAATCTGTTAGTCCGAATATATTCCAATTGTGTCTTATATGGACCTTCTGGTGTTTGTAGATAGGCAGTTTTTGAGCCTCCTACAGGCTTCCCCATGCTAAAAGACATTTCTGAATCACTTGTGTCTGAGCTTAGTACGTAAGGATAACCACTTAGTTGTTGTGCCCAAGACTTAGTTGTATGGTTGACACTAAACTAAGAAGTTCTAATGCTTTGTCTATCCTTGCCTAGGTGTCTACCAGATCTCAGGTTCATAAGCTTTGGTTAAGAGTCCAAAATTTCCCCTTGGTATGGTTCAAAATCCTTTGGAGTCCCCTTGGGAAATCAGGCTCTTGGATGAAAAACAGGCAAACAGGCAAAAAAAAATGGACTTTGGATGAAAAAGTTATTTCAAATCAGGCTCTTAGGGGTCAAAACAGGCAAACAGGATCTTTTGGAAAAAATCACGATTTTGTGTGAAAATCGCGATTTTGTGAATTCATGAGAATCGCGATGCTGTGAAATCAAGAGAATCGCGATGCTGTGAAATCAAGAGAATTGCGATGCTGTGAAATCAAGAGAATCGCGATGCTGTGAAATCAAGAGAATCGTGATACTGTGAAATCAAGAGAATCGCAATGCTATGAAATCAAGAGAATCAGGATGTTGTGAAATCAAGAGAATCGCGATGCTGTGAAATCAAGAGAATCGTGATTCTGAGCAATCCCCAAAAAATGCGATTTCGAGTGAGAATCGTGAAAAACGTGATTTTGAGAGAGAATCGTGTTTTGAAAATCGCGATTTTGAGGCCACAAAGAAGCGTGTTTTCAGAAAATCATGTTTTTTGGCTGAAAATCGTGATTTATGAAAATCACGATTTTGAGCCCACTAAAAATCGTGTTTTCTCAGAATCGTGTTGTTGACATGAAAATCACGATTTTGGATGAGAATCGTGTTTTTGAAAATCGTGATTGCCAACGGAGAATCGTGTTTTCAGAAAATCGTGTTTTTGGCTGAAAATCGTGATTTGTGAGAATCGCGATTTTGAACACAACCAAAGAATCGCGATTCTGAGAATGACCCTAGAATCGTGTTCTTTTCCACAAGCTTTTAGGTGCGAAATAGAAAATCGTCTTTTTTTTTTATTTTGAATTTTATGAAAATCGTGATTTTCTGTCAAAATCGCATTTTTTGGCGAGAAATTCAAATTTCTAAGCGTCGAGCAATGAGGAGCTCCGTATGTGCAGAAAATCATGAAAAAACACAAGCGCTTGCTCTCTCTTGCACTTCCTAACTCCTCCTCGCACAATAATGCATGAAAGATGGTATGAAAATGGTGCAAATGCACTAAAAAACAAGAAATTTCTATGAAGAAGAAGATGGAAGAAGATGGAGATGGTGATGATGATGAAGATGAAGAAGAAAAATCAGAAAATGAACAAAAATGATAGTTTTTTTACCTTCCAACGTCGCAAATCTACGATCTTACCATCACAATGCTCGTCCTTGAAGATCTCTCCCCGACAACGGTGACAAAATTTGGTGTAGCTTAAGCGTAAGCACCACCTCCTTTACTTGTCAATCCGCGGAGACGTGAGGACCGGTATGAAGGCCACGAGCAAGTGAAGGCACAAGTGCGTGAGTGAAAGCACACAAACATGCACACACATACACGCACATGCGCACAAGGTAAGATCAAAGAGAGGAACAATGGAAAGATTTGATTGCAAAAGAGTTCTCTAACAAAAGCTCTATTCTCTAACAAGCTAACCTAAAAAATGAGCTCTCTAGCTCTTTTTATAGTTTTTTGGCTAGTTTTGGCCCTGTCCAGACTTAGTGTCCGGCCTAGTTAAAAATTAGGTTCCAAGGATTATTTGAGGGCTCAAATGAAGTCTAAAAATTATGAAAATTGGTAGGATGATACTTCTAATACTCCTCAATCTAAAGGACTCCTCGGCTTGAACAAAATGGAGTTACAAAAAAATAAAATGGTATTTACAATGGTTTTTAGTGATGAAAATCACTATTTTTATAGGGATTTCTTCTGAAAATTTGACATACACTTCTTGGAGCTCCCTACTTGCTCCTTCTTCTTGTGTGTCCACCTCTTTGATGTGCTCTTGTGCTTTGTCCTTGACCTTCAGCTTCAACCACCTTGATGAAGAAAAATGACTATATCTAAAAAAGTTGAACAGAATTATCCTGATGAGTTCTGCTAAACCTGTAATAGACTTTGAGATGCTTATACTGGTGAACTGAAACCTGTATATATCTTTGGCACAAAAAGACAAAGTAGACTGCACAAGAAATACGATACTGCATTTGGAGGACAAAACGAGCTTAGATCACGATTTTAGTAGCACACTGCGAAGCTGTTTTCATCTCCTAATCACCTTGAGTATGCACACCAAATTTTGTGTGATTCTGATACTGTGATCGGAGGGATGTCGACGAGGCCCTAGATGAAGCGGCGACCTGCTCTGATACCAATTGTTGGAGATCGAGGTCCATGGGAGTACGCGAACAACACAAGGAAGAAGAAGAAGCTTGGAGCACAACACACAATTCAAAATGTATTACCACTAGCATTTACAAAGATAAGTAACCCATTAGGGAAGTAGGCATATATACAAGCCGAGGGAAAAAACCTCCTAAAGAGGTTAAAAAGTGTCCCAACCATCCTAGAGTGTTCACACACATCACTACCTAAATATATCAACATCTCTCTCTCTCTCTCTCCTTCTTTCTACCTTTTCTCTTTCAATTTCTCTCTCTCTCTCTCTCTCTCTCTCTCTACTACAAGTTATTCAAGAAGTTCACCAAGCATAACATATGGCTAATTATTGTAAGTACAATTTTCATTGTTTGTATATCATTTAAATTGTTTTATTTTCATTAATTAACATACTCACACTTACTCATTCATATGAACATATACACATATGCATGAACATGCATGCTCACACATATACACACACATACATATGAACATACACACATATATACATGCACATGCACATACACACACATACAGTTACACATACACATACACATGCATATGCACATTCACATGCATGCACATACACATGGATGCAAATGGAGATGCATGCACATGCATGCTCATACATATACACATGTATATACATACATGTGCATGCATGTATATATATATATATATATATATATATATATATATATATATATATACATATACACATACACACCTAGTACACATACACACACACAAAACATACTTATACATACACATACATATGCGCATACATACATATACACGCACATACACATACACATGCACATGCACATATATACACACACATACACTTACACATACACATGCACATACATATACTCACACATACACATGCACATACACTTACACATGCACATACACTTACACATACACATGCATATATACACATATACATACACATACACACACATACGCAGATAAACTTACACATACACATGCACATACATATATATACACACTCATAGACATACACATACACTCATATACACACACATACACATGCATATACACCCATACATACACATACACATACATACATACACTTATACACATACACATATACACATACATATGCACATACATATGCACATACACACATATACACACACATACACATACATATGCACACACATACTCACATACACTTACACATACACATACACACATGTATATTCATAAAACATATCTATTTGCACATATATACACACATACATGCATATAGACACACTTATATAAATACAGATATATACCTAGATGTGCATACATACATTTTATACACACATAGCTGCATGCACATACATACATATATACACACATATAATATGAATGAAATATATAATTAAAGTAATAAATCACATGTTAAATATAAATAGTAATAAAGTCATTAGAACAAGACTTTTCATTAATTAGTACCATAGACACAAATCAAAACATAACTGAAATGAGAAACTACATAGTTATTTTAAAAAAATGTATATCAATGTAAAATATATAACCAATGTAATATATCAGTCATCCTGATCATGATCATCCACATCATCATATAAGTCACCGTCATGATCATCCTCATCACCATGATCATCCGCATGATTTGATGTATGTGTAGTGGCATCATGGGTAGAGGTGTGAGCACTCTGTGATGATTGAGATCATCCCACCTGTGTTTGTCTCTCCACCTCATCCATACCTGCCTCTCCATAATACTCTTGTATTAATTATAATAAACATAAATAAATAAAACATATAAAACATCAATAAAAATAAAATAATTATATAATACTCACAAAAGCATTTGGATGATCTTGCATGTACTCACTCAAACGTTGATATCCACAATGTGTAGCAAAATTAATTTCATGTTTTGTAGGATATTGACCATAATCCTTTCGCTGCATTGGAACAAATAAAAAAGATTAATGTTTAGTGTTTTAACTAAAATAAAAAATATAGTTTCAATAATACATATACTTACAAATGAAGCTACAAAACCGTGATGATCCATTCGGCATAAGTGTGATGTATGACGAGACTCAACTCTCTTTTTTGCAACAACCTACATTTATTTAATGAAAAAAATACATAGATTAGTTATAAAACATTTAAAAAACATACGGGAATTATAAGTCACGATAATATAAACTATTAATTTGTATACCTTCTCTTGAGGAAATGATTCCTGAAGACATAGCTGTCTACAAAAGAATTGCAACCTCTCAAGTGGTATGTTAGGTCTTCTCTTATTCTATTCTACCATACAATATCTCCTATTATTTCAAAAAAAAACAAACAAAATATAAAAAAGACTTTAAATTTATAAACATGCATATACAAACACACATACATAAACTTACACATACATACTTACACTTATACACACATACTTTAAAAAAACATTAAATTTATAAACATGTACATATAGACACACATACATACACTTACACATACATATGCAGACACCCGCACATACACATACATACACACATGCATGCACATACACATATACATACAAATACTTAGTATATACATACCCACACACATACATATACACACATACATGCATATACATACACATATACATACACTTATACATACATGCATACATACATACACACAGACATACATGCATACACATACACATATGCATACACTTACACATGCATACATACCCACACATACACATACACACACATGTACATGCATACACATACACATATACATACATACACATTAAATACATACCCACACACATACATATATATACACACACACATATACATGCATACACATACGCATATACATACACTTACACATACATACATACACTTACATATACATGCATATACACGTATACATGCATGCACATACACATATGCATACACTTACACATACATACATACCTACACATACACATACACACACATACATGCATACACATACACATATACATACATACACATACATAGTAAATGCATAGCCACACACATACATATATACACGCACACATACATGCATAAACATACACATATGCATGCACTTACACATACATACCCACACATATAGATACACACACATACATAATAAATACATGCATACACATACCCACACATATAGATACACATACATACGTAATAAATACATGCACACATACACACATATACATAATAATGCTAATATACCTCGTACACATCATGGAATTTCCGTTCATTAATTACAAGCAGAGGTTTCTTGAAATCCTCTACCTCCTGGTTTACAAACTGAAACATCTGGAGATTATGCATTGTCAACTTCTGATCATCCTCTAGTACAAACACATGATAGAAGAAGATATAGAGGATGGAATAGAGGACCACTCCTTTAGATGGACATGTTTTTAACTTTTGGGGTAATCGCTATATGATTGCACCCTCCACTATTACTAGTGATGGTTGTGGTCTCTTTATTTTAGAGGATTTGTATGTACCTCCAAACTTCGAAGTCACTCTTATGTTATTTTGTGGTCCTATATATGGATGGGGAGATTGGCATTGACTTACACATCATGTTCAAAGCATGGCTACTTATGGATTATGCATGAATGCAGCTTCTCTTGCTAGTAGAGGGATTACACATGCCAAAAATGAAAGATTATATATTGATGGAAGACCTTACACACATGGAAATATAGCATGTTTAATAAACAGTAGTTGAGGATATAATAGTTCAATGAATAATTGCACATTTGAGGAGCATGAAAATAGTCACAAATCACCATACATGAGAAGAAATGTAGTATAGTTGTCAATGCTATTACTTCATTACATGTTGGTGATGAATTATTAATGAATTATGGATGGTGTAGACCTCCAAGAGCATGTTTTTATGGTTTTCACATGATGCAGGCATATCTACTAAGGGATATAAGGCTTGTCCTTATTGTGGTGATTGGTTGAGATCAGTTTATAGTAAAAATCTCAATAAAAATATTATCTTCGACATTGAGGGATCTTGCCTAATGATCATCCATTAAGATGCAAAAGAGAAGCGATACATTTTAACGGAAAATTGAAATAGGTCAGTGTCCAAAACCAATGACACCTATGGATTGATACCAAAAATGGATATATCGGTCTCTTATAGATCCACAATCCAAAATCTTCAGTGATGATGAAGATGATGAGAATGTAAGGATTAGAGGTAAAGGAAAATTGGCACTAGTAGAGAATATGACGATATGGTATTCTTTTGGAGTACTGAAGAGATTTAAAGATCTATCATCTTCTTAATCATATGCATATATTCAAGAACATTGGTTATTTATTATGGCAACATCTTGTTGGATTAAAAGACACAATAGCATCAATAAATTAAGAATCAAAACTCATAACCAAAGTTATGGCCAATTTGTGATAGAAACTAACAAGAAACAACTTATGCACCTGCTCCTTGGATACTTACACCAAAAGAGATACAAACTATCAACAATAGGATTCAATCAATTTGAACACCTACAGGATATGGAGCCTCTTTCTAAAACATGTTTATTATTGATTATAGGAGCTTATCTGTGTTAAAGACACATGATTGGCAAAACTTTCTGAAGCACAAATTCTACCTCTAGTTATCGATGGATGTGGAACGAAAGGAGTATGGGATGTGATCTATCATCTTGGATTGCTTATAAGTTAACTATCATACTTATATTTAATATATAAGACTATTTTTTATCTTTTATTTATGAAATAGTTTCTTTTTAATTTATAATAATAATAGGTGGCTTACATCAAAAGAGATTGACAAAGACTCGATCCCACAAAAGAAACGTGAATATAGGGAGCTACTATGTTTGATGGAGAAAGAGTTTCAAACATCATTTTTTGATATTCAAGTTCGTTTATTAGTCCATCTTGTGGATGAAATAGAGATTACAAGTGTTGTAAACACTCGATGGATGCTTTGGGTCGAGCAATTTAGGAGATTATTAAAAGGTTAGGTGTGACAAAGAGCAAAACCAGAAGGATCTATGGCAAGGGGGTGGATACTTGAGGAGTGCATGTATTATGTTAGTGAATACCTTGAAAGAGTTCATGAAGAAGCTCGACATGCATGGACCAACGAGTCTTGTTCAAAAATAACATATGAGGTATTATCAGGTAACTTGGGAGTTCCATTTCAATTTACATTGTAAGAAAAAAGTGATGTTTCTACTTTTGTAACATATAATAGTAGATGCATGCAAACCTTTGTTAGCAAGTATGAACACGAACTTTGAAATCTCCAAAGTAAAATTTGTTAGCAAAGTATGAACACGAACAAAAGATATAGACGTAATCTTGATGGTAATGAGAATAAAAATATATCTTCTTTCACGGATTGGCTAAATACTTGTATGCAAAAATCCAATGCAAATAATGAACAAATCTCAGATGAGCAGAGGGAGTTAATGATAGGTTATGAAAGAAAGGCAATTTAATTTTAATAATATTTTATTTTTTCACATGTATGTATATTAGCTTCTCTTTAATAATTTGATTTTTATTGCAAGCTTGGATGTTCACTAATATGTGGTCTTTTGGATAGCATATTAGAATCAAAATGATTGATTCTTTACGTAAAACAGAGGATTCTAGCATTGTTGCTTCTTTCAAGCAACTATCACATGCTAGCTCAAAAGATATAAACCTTATAGATAGTGAACTTGGCTACATAGGAACTCTTGTTGGTATCTACGAAATATCATTTCGTATGTTCAAACACGTAAAAAATATTTTTATTTTTTGTGATATAATTTATTATTTTTTAAAACACATAATAATTATGAATTTTTGTTTTTTTATATTTTTGATAGGTTATTTTGAAAATTGATTGGTTTTGAATTGAGTATAAAGGTAGTAATTCCACATTGAGAAGAGAATTATCTAGGTTTCGGGTAATTGATTCTTCAAAAATAATGCGATTAACTAGAGAACCATATATTCTTCCTAGGCATATTGAACAAGCTTTTTTTTATAAAAACTCTCATGCTCATCCTTGGTGACAAGTAATTCATGTTCAACCTAGAGGTCGGTCATTGTTTGAACACTTTATTGTTACAGAGATCAAAGAAAGACATGTTGATGATTCATCATCCGATATTGATAAATTGGCATCTCAAAGAGAAATTAGAATCGTTGTAAATGGCAAAGATAATGATCTACTTGATGAAGATGATAATACTCTACATGTTGATTCTATTAATGATGAAGAGGAATTACCAAAAATCAATATTAGTCCATCAATAGATGATATCATTTATGAGAATATAGATTTAAAATTAGAAGAAATAATAGAAATCAATAAGGATAATGAAGGTGAGACTATATTGATATCTTACCAAAATGATGGTAATAATGAAAACGTAGGAGTAGATTAGATAGTAGATTCTACTCTAGTGATCAATCATTAACTTGAATCATTTGAATGGGTATCAGACAATAGGTTCTCCTTTATTCAACTAGAATATAGGTGAATTCCCACCACAAAGATGAAAACATGTTCTTTTAAGTTAGAACATGAAGCTTGGGAGTGTGCCAAAATTTTTGTATATAGCTTTATTTTCGAGGATGAAATTTCTCTCATGTATGTATGCGTACGTGTGTGTGTACACACACACACACACACACACACACACACATATATATATATATATATATATATATATATATATATATATATATATTTGTGTGTGTGTATGTGTGTGTGTGTGCATGTGTGTGACATATGTATGCATATGTTAGTATGCACATGTGTATGTATGCATGTGCATTTGTGTGATATATGCATGTAGGGATAAATTTGTGTGTTTATAATTGTGTATGCATGCATATGTATACATGTGTGCATGTAGGCATGTATGTATGATGTGTATGTATCTACATGTATGTCTTATATATATATATATATATATATATATATATATATATATATATATATATATATATATATATATATATATATATATATATATATGTATGTATGTATGTATGTATGTATGTGTATATACATTATATGTATATATCTTTATATGTATTATGGTCCTCATTGATTTGAATAGTTATGTACAGAGGCATAAGGTTGGGAGGAGAGACATCTCTCTAATATGTGGTGGGAGGACTAGATGCAATGTGTATATATACTTCACCATATGACAGACGCATAGGGGTACTAAAGTACGAAAAAGTATGGTTGAAAATACCATACATGCACATGTGTATATATACGTGTGCACGGTTGGTTCTTGACCCATTAGGAACCCCCTATCCTGATTTTGCTTACTTGTACATGACTGCCATGTCAGATAAGGTTTCTTGACTATGCTTTTTTTTTCAAGGCTCAAGTTGATTTATTGTGTATATGTATGTGTGTTTATATAAATATATATGTATATATATATGTGTGTGTATGTGTGTGCATATATATATATATATATATATATATATATATATATATATATATATATATATATATATATATATATATATATATATATATCCCTAGAACTTTATATATATGTGTGTGTATATAAATATGTGTGTGTGTGTGTGTATATATATATATATAACAAATAAAAGCAATGCATACCATGCATTATCATGATGATGTGACATAAGTATCCACATCTCTTTGCAAGACCACTTTTGTGAACACCTAGTGCCAAATTTTGTCTCCAATGAACTAAGAACATACTTTTTGCCTCTCTCATCAAACTCATTGCAAAAAGAAAAAAAACATATAATTAAAGCATAAAATATTTATCTCAATTTATATGTAAAACTTATACTTAGTTCCATTTCAA